>JAGTTF010005206.1:10425-20699 GCA_019095985.1 Streblospio benedicti | reverse complement strand
CTGCCACCTGCCTCATTCTATCTGTGCTTATTAGGGTCATGCATATGGGTTAATCGTCGTAGGGGCCCTGCTGGCCGCTTATGTGTAATGCTGTGGAGCCCTCGTTAAATGTTCCCGGGGAGCAATCCTGTGGGCTTATATCGCTTTATTTATGCCATCACGGATTGGTCCTAGAATTTCATATAAAAATATCGCATGCTATATATACATACATACATACATGCGGTCCAGTCTTCAAACATCTGCTTGCTATGCGCGTACTTAGTCAATGTCAATCGTCTATTCGTCAGGGGTATGGGTTGCTGGGGTATTGCATAATTTTAACGCTATCTGCGGGCTTTCCGTGGCCATATAAATTACGGGGTCCACTTTTGCTTGTTTTATCCGCGAAATATGTACTTTCTTGGAGACTTTGGCGCTGAACAAGTCTTGTAACCACATGCTCCGCCGTCTTTTCGCATAACACGTACGATCTACAAGACTTGTTCAATGGAGATTTCACCCTTTCCTTTACGAGCTGAAAAGCTCCCAGGATGACTACTGCTGCATATAATATCGGGTTCGTGGGCAAGCTGGTAAACCATAGTGTCACGCACAAAGAACCCAGAATAGTTACGTGGAAATTCAAAAGGTTCAACGATAAGGGCCATATAATTGCATCAACAAAATGACAACATGTATCAACATAAATACAGCTTCATCCACAGTGTATCAACTCAACATCAACATTACTAATAAAACAACAATATACACAGAAAAACACACGGTCATACAAAAGATAAGCACTGAAATCAAAACACAATAATAAGAATATAAACGAAATCCTACGGTAATTCAAATGCAATCTAGGACGATGTGTCAAACAATTGAATATAATTATGCCGTGCACGCTAAATATTTCGTGCATTATGCGACGTACGCCGCTTATAGAGTGCATAAATCATTGTGGGCTCTATGTGGCTAAGCAAATTGTATGCCAAATCGTCGAAATTGAAGTTTGAATTCACAAAATAAGATTTGACTAGCATTCTCTGTCTAATCGCGTTCATGCTGTCAAATCCATCAAAACTAGTTTAAATTCCTGTCATAACGCTGTTGGGTGGGTGGCTTTGGACCATCATTGAAAGGGCATGGTATGGCTGCCAAACCACCACAACCAGTGCAATAAAATACGTTATGGCCCGGGAAATGACTGACCTGGGTTTGGAGGGCGTTGCGGGTATCTATTCTGGTAGGTTTGCTGGCCTTGACCGTGCATATACCGCTGCTGGTTACCAGGTGCAATGGGGCGTGGTCTGCCTCTGTCACTACGCCTGTTTGGGCAAAACCTGGCTATGTGATTCGTTTCCCCACACGTCCAACAAACCATGTCTGATGATACTATAGCCGGACCTGTGCGGTCAGCACCTGCTGATTGTGGTCTCGGGCGCTGGTCATTACCAGTCGCAACAGCGTTGACCGCCGGCTGTGGTTGCCTTGAGTGTAATGAGTTAGCAATATTGTATGCCTCGTGGATCGTCTTGGGTTTCGCTGCTGTCACAAAATTGGCCAAGTTGTCCTCCAAGCCGTTAATGAAAAATGCCACGCGAGAGACCTCCTCTTTTATGCTGCTGTGGTCACAAAAGGCCAGCAGATCGTTGTAATAATTATACAGTGACTCATCCGGCTTCATTTTCCTGCCAAGCAAATTCCTCAAGCTGTTTCCGCCCACGGCAGACTTGCTGAAGTACTTAGCCAATGTATCCATGATCTTTTCGTATGAATCACGCACATGTTCAGGTGCACCCATCACCACGCGCAAGGCAGGGCCCTCCAGCAACAACTGCACATAGCTGATCTTCTGCGCATTCGTCATGTTGGTTAAAGCGAAATGATTGTTCAAGCTTTGCTGAAATAATGCCAGATCATCCTTGTCACTGCCTGAGAATCTGGCAGGGGTGGGTGCATGAGGGCGTATTACGCTGCGTGCTTCATTAATGCATGGCGCAGCATTGTCGGCCCTGGTGGTGTCAAGCTTAGCGGCCAGTTGTGCCAACGAGTGAGAAATGGTACCCACAGATGCATTATACGCCTGGGCTTGCTCGAACTGTAACCTTGCAAACTGGTCAAGCCTGTCATGCGCAGTGTCCGTGGCACGTGAAACACCATCCTCGACGGCTCTGGCATAGTTCGTGGCAGAAGGCCCTGCATATGAACGGGGTCTGATACGGGGGTGGTTCGTGTGGGCAGTTAAAGGCCGGGCATCCTGACTACTGGTTGAACCGTGAAGGTGTGCCACGGGTGGTGGCGCGGCTCCGCCTTGTGTGGCCCGCCGTTGAGGTAAATCAGCTGTCCCGGATTGTCCATCCTGAATCTGGCGTGGTGGGTGACGTTGTTGCCCCTGGATGTCACGCGGTGGAGAGTCGTATCGCGCCCGTCCATGTGTGTCAGTCTGCGATGTTTGCATGGTGTAACGTCGCTCACGCATGGACAGGTGGTTCTCACGTGCCTGCATGTGCCTTAACCAATCTTCACGATCCCTTAGTTCCTCCTCATCGCGCGCCCTGCGAAATTCCTCTTCACGGCGTGATAAAAGTGTTCTTTGGTTATCGTTGAGGCGGCTCAGCCTCTCCTGTTCAATCAGCAGGCTTCTAATACGGTCTACTTCCACTTGGCGTTGGCGTCTCAATGACCCTTGTGACTCATCTATCCCTGAGGGAAGGTCCAGCGCAGAGTTATGAGACCTATCGTCTACGTCACGCGGGTTATGCGTGGTAGGATCATGTATCTGCGTGTCAGCGGATCGCCTTGCTGGGACTGATTTGCTTCTGGCGGGTGGTCGGGACCGATTAGCGGCTGGGTCAGGGGCAGAGGAGCCAGAGCAGTGTGAGTCATGTCCAAAAGGAGCAAGGTGAGGGCTCGTATTGCCATCTTGATGGTATGTGGTGACCGAGGCGGGGCGGGGGTCTGGTTGTGGACCTAAGTAACCTAGAGACACACGGGGACGGGGGGTATCTTGGTGGTGATGTTCATGGTGCCTCAAGTCGCCATCTTCGTCTTGCCCACGCTGCCCGTGTGGTGAGCGGCTGCGTGACCGTATATGGTCCAAAGGCGGTGAATCAAACACACTTTGTGAGGGCCTGGCAAACCATTGCCTCATCAGCCTTGGATCCAGATCTTGATGGTGATCCCATATATCAAAGCTGTTATCAAGGGGCCCCTTGGTAGCCGGTGGGGCGTTCGATTCCTGTGGCACCATTTGTTTTTGCCGATGCTGAGTCACCCGTGACCATAGCCTCCGCC
Source organism: Streblospio benedicti (assembly GCA_019095985.1). NCBI lineage: Eukaryota > Metazoa > Annelida > Polychaeta > Spionida > Spionidae > Streblospio > Streblospio benedicti. The sequence goes on along the minus strand of JAGTTF010005206.1, from coordinate 17,417 downwards.
TCAGAAGGTGGGGGTTCCGTTATGTTGACATTCGTCGGTGTGGTGGCGACACTAGACAAGCTAATGTTATCCCCTGGGGCGTCCAGGTCCCTTTGAGAACCGTGTTGGTCATTATTAGGGGTTACAGGCCTGTCAGATGTGGTGGTACCATCACGCACCGTGTTCGTGTCCGAGTCACTCTCGCTATCACTAGCGCCCGTGTCATCGCCACTGCTATCACCATCACCGCCGGCACCAGTCGCAGTTAACCCTGAATGGTTTGACAAGTTAAAATGCACAGACTTGGTGGCTTCTTGCCGGGTTGCACCGTATTCACTGTCCGATGATTGTGTACTCTGACTGGCGGGTTCAATTCGGGAGGGTAGCAGGGGTCTGTCGGTGGTTTGTGCAGGAGATTGTTGGAATTGTGGTGCAAATGGATCATCGTACAGGTCAGCCAAACCGTCCAAGGACCCCCCGTGCCTAGGGCGCACATCCGGGTTCATTTGGGGAGTGCTGTGGGCATGGCGGGTAGGGCCGTCTGAGTCCCGTCTTAGATGGGTGGGGTGTGTAGGCCTTGAGAACATGGAGAAATCAGGTTGTGCAGCGGATGCAGCACCTGACGTGTCACCCATTGATGACGCCATCAATGCGGTCAACTCCTTCAAGGCCTGCTTTTTATCACGTAACGTGATATTTTGATCGCATTCCAGTTTCTCCAATGCGTCTATTTTGCCTTTCATGCGCCTCGCCGATACGCACAGCAAACAGCCACACTCTATAGCGTGTTTGAGGGTCGGGGTGGTCATAAGGGTATCACGTAGGTCTTTAAGCTCCCTGCGTGTTTGATCCAATGCGCTTATAAGCGCCTCAACCTCCGCTTGCGCGGTAGTGATATTTGGTACGAGTTGATCATCCATAGCCTCACGTATAGTAAACCCAGAATAGTCACGCGCACACGGTAAATGTGATAGCCGTTGGATAGCTGTATCTATAGGTTCAAAACCTAATGCCTCACAAATCTGGGCATTAATGGCAGCAGTTGTGTCTGGGAAGTCGGGCTCGTCAAGGTCTAAACGTCGTCGCACATTCATTAAAAATTCTAACAATAACGGTCTATCAGTTACTGAAGCGTCAACGTATATACCAACATAAATAACGTAAAACCAGTCACATCAACTTAATCTCAATATTATCAATGAAGCCTACCCATATGCAATAAAATCACGCGGCTACACAGCTATAAAGCACCGAAATTAAAAAAAAATGTCACAACAATAATGCAAACAAAACCTTATATTGACATGAACGCACTCAGGATGAAGCATCAGACAAACGATTATGTTTTTCACAATTATTTCAGATATCACGGGACAGAAAAAGGGCTATAAAGTGCACAAGATAGGTCAATCACAGGCTCTATATAAACAAACAGAGCATAAGCACGAGCGCTACAGCTAATCAAGCGCGTGTGTGCGATTGAGCTAATTGAATGCCAACTCGGCGAAGTTAAATCTTGTACACACAAAATATAATACTGCCAGTATCAGTACGATAAATACTATCAACCTGATAGCGTTCATGCTGTCAAACACATAATAGTATATATCTATGGCACATGTACATAAGCGATCGTTGATAAATGTATATAGGGAGGTTGATTACAAAAGTATAAGAAAATGGCCAAAATCAGTTCGCTCAACATTCGAAATAACTAAGAACTCACCTCAGTATAGCCGACATTCTCACACCATGTCGCATCCACGAGTCTGGTTTCTCCCTCTCTCCTGCCTAACGCTTGCGGGGGATGCTGCGGGGTGTAGCTCAGCTCTCCTGGAGGCTCCTGGGTGAAGTCCCGAGGGGGAAAACAGCTGGGTCCTCTTCGTGATCACGGGCAGGGGGAAAAACGTTGTGGCTCGGGTTGATGTTATGTTGTGGATGCGCACTTAAATTGTTTATGAACTGTAGGTGGGTTTTTAGTCAGTAGAATGAGGAGACATCCATTTGAAGTCACTAATTTATTTATTCCATGAACTGTTAGTGTTTGCTACCATATCTTAACTATAGTCCAGAATCCATATACACTATATGCACATTCAAACCTTAGAAGAATAACGTATAGAACTATTGAAGGGGGCCACTCCGCTCTCACACAGATACCAACAGAGGAGCAGAGTAGACGGCCGAAAACTCCGCTCTCAGTATTTTGGCCAATAGGCGGCGGGGCAGTGGCGGCATGACGGGGACTGACCTTGTTTGTGCTTCTAGCCAGATGAGCACAGCCAAAGGAGACGAGACATTGACTATAAAATAGCCGCTGAGGGCTGAACCCCTGTTGTTCGTGCGGGGGTTGCATTATATGCCATGAAAACGTACGGCAGCATTTCATCCCAGTTGTCCTTCTGTTCAACATTCAAAGCTCTTAGTATTGCTTCTCTCCACCATCCCTCCAGGGGGCATGATTTGATTGTCAAATTCACTGCCTTGATTGTCGCATTGCCTTGGTGTAGCTTCCGCATTGCGCCGTGCCACGAGATATACTACAGCGCAGGAAAATCACGTTGCGACGGCTTCCGCGGTCTTTCGCTCTAATGCATACAATTCCATCCTCTTTGAGAAGTAGTCTTGGATCACGCATATATACTTGTGCCCCCCGACGCTATTCCTACCCTTTTCGTGTGGAAACCCCACGTATTCGTGTTTCATTGGGTTTTTACCGCCACCTGGTCCAGACTTGCATTGTTGACACGTGACACATGCCCGGCACATTAGCTTCACGTCTTCCCACATCCCTGGCCAGGCAAAGCGACGGCAAAGTAATTCATACACACGTTCATAGCCTAAATGGCTCACACTGTGCACATGAACACACCGCCAGATGCTTTCCCGCCAGGCTACCGGAACTAGGGGAAGATTCAACTTCTCATCAGGTCTTCCTCGGACGGATAGGGTCTTGCGCAAACGCCAGATCCCTCCTTTATCCTTATAGATGTTATCCCACCAGCGACAATATTCTCTCACTTCCGGTGTTTCCTGTCGCAGGGCAGCAGCTTGACACCGCTTTCCCCACGATTGCTTCAATTCTGCAACGCGACGTATACACTGGTCACCACTCTGCGCCTCGCGCCATTCATCCCGCGTGAAGTGACCTAACACTCGGGAACACTGTGCTTCCGCATCCACGGTAGGTTGCCCTACCACCGGTACTTCATCTGTTCCGTCTTCGTCATCTGCGTCCCCCTCGGACTCCTGTTCTCCCTGTACTAGCGGTCTTGCTGCAACAGCAGCGCCCGCGCCCCGCTTTCTTCTGCTAGTCGCGCGGTTAGGCAGGTCGCAGCCGGCTGGTACCTCAACTGCAAGAACCTCTGCGGCTCCTGCTTCTACTTCACGAAGGTCCAGTCGTGTTCGGTTAGGCAGGTCGTGCAGCCGTCGGGTCAGATAGACATTGAAATCAATGCCATCCACCAGTTCTGGTTCCTCCCCATCATCGTCAGAATCCACGTAGGCCACTCATCAGGACCTGGTGGTTCACGGCGCCAGCCACCGGGAGGACGGCTGATGCTCAGAAGGGAAGGTTTCACGAGCGCCAGCCACCGGCTGATTAAGGGCCTATTCTCCCGAGCCCTACCTTGCTGCCCGTACAGCGTCTAGGGATAGAACTGAGACCTAATGTCTCTTAACTCAGTACTTAAGTGTACTGGTTCACTAATCCTACAGTGACCATAGTAAAGAGAACAAGTCCTTACAAGGTGTGTGTAATGAAGGGGAACTAACCTAGTCCAGTGCAACATATATATATTACAATCTACTTTAGACTACAGGAATGCTGTCATTCCTGAGCACTGGATGACTTACAATAGAACTAATTTTGTTACAGTACTGACAATAAGACGTCCATACAGTTCTCTCTTTATTTGACATCTGACTCGTCATGGCATCCCTTGGCTCTCAGCTAGGCGTCTTTTTAGACTGTAGCTCACTGTGCTCATGCAGTGTGGCTCATTAGTCCATGGGGGATTGTGAGTCACTGCCACAGTCTGATGCAACCTGCTCGCTGTTTATGGGGCACTCCGTTTGTTTTACGGGGCACCTTGTCTGTTACATGGCGCTCCGTTTCCTGCTGATTTCCGGGTTTTCCTGGTCCGCTTGGATGGCCCGAGTGTCCAATTCCTCTATCTCCTGTCCACCCAGTTCCTTGGCTGCTGGTGGTGGAAGTCTCATCACATCTCGGATGTTATCAGCCGAAGCCTTCCTGTGAGCTCCCTGAGCCTGTTTCCCCCACATACGGGTATCATAATCCTACAGTGTGGCCGTTCCAATACGGGGCACCCATTTCAACATGGTGCGCCTGTTGCCATACAGGACGCCTGTTGCAATACGGGTGCCTGTTTTCTTGGGTAATTGAAGAAACAATGTAACGTCCAGCGTTGTGCAACAACGTGCTACGTTTTCGCAAAACACTACACTTCACTGTTCCTCTACTGCTATAGTGTGACGTGCGATATGTTTCTCGAGCCCACAGGTGCTCCTGAGCTCGGGTGGTCCCGAGCTCCATTCCATCCTTGAATGCTGCTCCCCAATCCATCTCTGGCAATACTGGGGCCATCCAAGTTAGGGGTGGCCTATCCCAGTGAGAAACGAATCCCCGTATTTAGCAATACAGGTTTGTATCTTTGCAGCTGTTGCTCGCATGTACTTGCAATTCCGTACTCAGTAGCTGGCACTGAGGCCTGGTTCACACTCCTCCAGTCATCCCCACAAAATGAGTAGGTTCATGCGAGCTACTATGCGTTGCCATTCCATGAGTGGAAGTCCGTGGCTGACATTGAGTGAGATCCAATTTGTCTCTCACCCGAGCATCGCGCATATTTATTTTCATCGCTCGGAATTTGGGTTGTCGAGGTTCCGACAGTTTCAGTTGCAGCTCCGGGATGTGATTCCTCAACCTGAGATGGTCGATTCAATCCGTGGACAGAAGTCCGGGTGTGGAGTTCCGGCGGACTTCATGCTGCCGATCCATATACAGGGTTTGCTTTTACGCCTGTACTTCCATGAGATCCTGGTCACGGCACCAAACTGTGAACAAAGTTGCTCCGTCAAGTACCACCAGGTTCACAATGCCGGCAGAACAGGTATGGTAGCACACACTACGAGCCAATGCGTGGGCTGCTGCCTCCGGATTGGACCCCCTAATCCGGGCTACTCCTCGTTGTGTTACTGAGACAAATGTATGCCTCACACCCGGGCTCTAACACCACTTGCTGTGTGGAAGGTGTATGGACACCTGGTCTCACGAAAGGCCTCCCGTGGGAGGAATTCGCACCAGTGCTGACACGTGGAAGCTCCTCCTTCTGCACTAACGTACGAGGGTCACAAGGTTCATGCAGAGTGAGCAGACTCGAGAGGGTGAGGGAGCCACATGCTCGACCTCAGAGATGGGTAAATGGGGCCCTACCTATGCAGTCCGAACCTGCCTTGTCAACAGCTGCAGCCCTAATGGCTCTTCAGTACTAGGTGGTAGTGTACTGGTCTTAATCCTACAAGTGGCCATAGTATGAACAAAACAACCTTACAAGGTGTGTGTAACAGGAGCTTATACTTAGTCCAGTGCAACTCCAGTTACTACTTTGTACTGAGCAACCACCTAGTGTGGCCGCGCACTGGGGAGCCTAATAGAAACTGGTTTTGTTACAGTTCATCTTATACACATGCTAAGATTCCATTGAACTGAGCAAATTATACCCATATAAAGGACATGCATAAATGTATGCTGAAAATGTTGTAGGATTTTGAAATAACCCCTTTGAAAATGACTAATGACGTTTGACAAGTTAACCTGATATTATGTTGTTAAACACAGTTAAGTATTTTTGTCAAGAAATGTCAAAATGTCAAAATAAGATCACACTGTCCTGATACAACAACACTCTTCAAAAAAATTCTTCAGCACCAACTGAACAAGTACGGCGACGCCCATTCAACATTTTACAGAACAATCAAATCAAGCTATAATGTTAATATGTTCACAAAACCCCACTAAGCAATAGCAAAGCCACAAATTGATAACTAGTAATAAAAGCGAAAGGAATGTCCCAAGTTTTTAAAGTTATTTTAATACCAAAACATATGATACATAACATAGCTAAAAGTACTTTCCTTAGAAAAACTGTCCAGAATATAGCATACACACACATCCACTTGGCCCTCTAATATTTGTCTTTAGAAAAAACTCTCCAGAATATAGCACACACACATATCCACTTGGTTGATCATGCGGTCACTTGTTTGACCTTAATGAAAGGTTTTTCCACATCCTTTGATGTAATTTGTTGAGAAGTCATCAGATTTTACAACACAATTCAGTTTGCAGAGTGCCATCGAAGAATATGATCTTTCTAGGTGTGAATTTGTAATGTTGCTTTATTGAAAGTCTTGCCAAAAGTGACATTTCTGACCCCTCCTATTATACTGCAGGTTTAGCAGCCAGTCACATAGTACTGATATTTCCATATTACAAATGACACACCTCAGTAACTGTGAGGCTCTTGAACATGGCTGGACAGACACCACATGAGTACCTTATGATAATGACAGTTGTTTTGCACTAACCCACAACCACTATGACATGGCCTGGCCACGCCCTGTTAGAATGCAACAATTACTGCTTGATTCCACGATTCTTTCAAACACCTTTACAAGATACACTTGCTTACTTCGGTTTCAGATAAGAATATATTTCCCTTTTCCAATGCCTACTTGCCTATTTCCCCCAATAATTGACTTCTTTTACAGCACTGGTTGTTTTCACTCTCTGTTTTGCTTCTTCTTTTGCTTACCCAGGCAATCTCACTCACTCTCCCCTAAGTTCCGATCTAAAACCGACGGCAATAGGGGGTGGATGGGAGGGACCTTTGCTTTGTTTCTTGTCGAAACTTCCACAAAGCCGGTGGATTGTGCCCATAAAACTGAGCCCTCTTCCCATTGTGTCTTTAATAATTGCCGCGCCAGTACTC
>JAGTTF010005206.1:0-10325 GCA_019095985.1 Streblospio benedicti | reverse complement strand
AGGGGGGTTTAATTGGGGGGGGTTTATTTGTGGGGGGTAAAAGAAAATTTTAGAAAATGAGGCGCATGCACCATAAGTGTGAGGAAAGTGATGTGGTTTGGAAATTTGGGATGCAGCCAGTCAGCTACAACATGTTTTGGGGCGGGGTTTCCATAGCGCCCCCAAACCCCCCCTTTTTTCGCTCGCTCTTCACTGTCACTTGGAATGGAATTGGGACAAACGGGTCTGCCCTTTCACGGTTTGGCCCCCATGGAAAAATGAAAAATGAACAATTTTTAGAAACTGAAAAAAAAATGGATCCAAGTGGGGAAAATTAAATAAAAACGTAATATGCATGCATAAGAAAACTTTAACGCGTGTCCCCCAAAAAAAGGGAAAAAAACTTTTTTTAATTTTTTTGTTGGGGGTTGGGATCCATGCAAATGGATTTTTTTTGGGTTTTTCAAAAACATAATATTGCAGACTATAAAAAAAAATTTATGAAAGTGGACGATTTTCATAAAAAAATTAAAAACGTTGGGGGCCGGGGAAAAAGATGCAGCTTTTTAGGGCAAATTGATGCAGCCTTGGGCGGAAATTTTTAAAACGAAAGGCTCGGGGAAAAGGGCCGGGGCCGCCAATTTTTAGCAAGGCCCGACAGGGCTCATCTGCCGGTTCCCCCTAGGCAAAAAACAAGGTCCCCGGGCCAGCCCCCGTCGGATCCCGCTGCCCCCCCCTTCGGCCATGCCTCAATGCTAGAAAAAAGCAGGGGTGGCTTTTTGGGACCCCTCTCTGCCTGCCTCCTCTTGTGGCGTTTGGGCTGAAAAGCGGTGGCCATAAGGTCTTTAATCTGTGTCCATTAAATAGTTCATAGTTATTCTCCTAGTTTAAGGAAAGGGTTTTTGGATTCCTTTTAAAATATGGTAGCAAACACAAAGCTGGAATAAAAAATTAGTGACTTCAAAGGGATGTCTCCTTTCTGACTAAAACCCACCTACAGTTCATAAACAATATAAGTGCGATAACATCAACCCGAACCACAGCGTTTCCCCCCCTGCCGTGATCACAAAGAGGACCTTTGTTTTTCCCCTCGGGGACTTCACCCAGGAGCCTCCAGGAGAGCTGAGCTACACCCCGCAGCATCCCCCGCGGCGTTAGGCAGGAGAGAGGGGAAACCAGGCGTTAGGTGGATGCGACATGGTGAGAGAATGTCGGCTATACTGAGGTGAGTTCTTAGTTATTTCAATGTTGAGCGAACTGATTTTGGCCATTTTTCTTATACTTTTTGTAATCAAACCCCCTATATACATTTATCAACGATCGTGCTATGTACATGTCCCATATATATATTATTATGTGTTTGACAGCATGAACGCTATCAGGTTGATAGTATTTATCATACTGATTCTGGCAATATTATATTTTGTGTGTACAAAGATTCAACTTCGCCGAGTTGGCATTCAATTTGATCAATCGCACACACGCGCTTGATTAGCTGTAGCGCTCATGCTTATGCTCTGTTTGTTTATATAGAGCCTGTGATTAACCTATCTTGTGCACTTTATAGCCTTTTTTCTGACCCGTGATATCTGAAATAATTGTGGAAAACATAATCATTTGTCTGATACTTCATCCTGAGTGCGTTCATGTCAATATAAGGTTTTGTTTGCATTATTATGTTGTTACATTTTTTAATTTGGGTGCTTTATGGCTGTGTAGCAGCGTGATTTTATTGCATATGGGTAGGCTTCATTGATGGTATTAAGATTTGGGTTGATGTGACTGGTTTTACGATATTCGTGTTGGTATATAACGTTGACGCTTTAGTAACCATTATACCGTTATTGTTAGAAATTTTAATGAATGTGCGACGACGTTTAGACCTTGACGAGCCTGACTTTTAAAACACAACTACTGCCATTAATGCCCAGATTTGTGAGGCATTAGGTTTTGAAACCATAGATACAACTATCCAACGGCTATCACATTTACCGTGTGTGGCGTGACTATTCAGTGTCGCCACCACACCGACGAATGTCAACATGATGGAACCCCCACCTTCTGAGGCGGAGGCTATGGTCACGGGTGACTCAGCATCGGCAAAAACAAATGGTGCCACAGGAATCGAACGCCCCACCGGCTACCAAGGGGGCCCTGATAACAGCTTTGATATATGGGATCACCATCAAGATCTGGATCCAAGGCTGATGAGGCAATGGTTTGCCAGGCCCTCACAAAGTGTGTTTGATTCACCGCCTTTGGACCATATACGGTCACGCAGCCGCTCACCACACGGGCAGCGTGGGCAAGACGAAGATGGCAACTTGAGGCACCATGAACATCACCACCAAGATACCCCCCGTCCCCGTGTGTCTCTAGGTTACTCAGGACCACAACCAGACCCCCGCCCAGCCTCGGTCACCACATACCATCAAGATGGCAGTACGAGCCCTCACCTTGCTCCATTTGAACGTGACTCACACCACCCTGGTTCCTCTGCCCCTGACCCAGCCACTAATCGGTCCCGGCCACCCACCAGAAGCAAATCAGTCCCAGCAAGGCAATCCGCTGACGCGCAGATACACGACCCTACCACGCATAACCCACGTGACGTAGGCGATAGATCTCGTGACCCTGCGCTGGACTTCTCCCCAGGGATAGATGAGTCACAAGGGACATTGAGACGCCAACACCAGGACTAAGAAAACCGTATTAGAAGCCTGCTGAATGAACAGGAGAGGCTGAGCCGCCTCAACGATAACCAAAGAACACTTTTATCACGCCGTGAAGAGGAATTTCGCAGGGCGCGCGACGATGAGGAACGAAGGCTAAGGGATCGTGAAGATTGGTTAAGGCACATGCAGGCACGTGAGAACCACCTGTCCATGCGTGAGCGACGTTACACCATGCAAACATCGCAGACTGACACACATGGACGGACGCGATACGACTCTCCGGCGCGTGACATCCAGGGGCAACAACATCACCCACCACGCCAGCTTCATGATGGACAATCTGGGCCAGCTGATTTACCCCAACGGCGGGCCACACAAGGCGGAGCCGCGCCACCACCCGTGGCACACCTTCACGGTTCAACCAGTAGTCAGGATGCCCGGCTTTTAACTGGCCACACGAACCGCCCCCGTAACAGACCCCGTTCGTATGCAGGGCCTTCTGACATGGACCATGCCAAAGCCGTCGATGGTGGTGCTTCACGTGCCACGGACATTGCGTGTGACAGACTTGACCAGTTTGCAAGGTTACAGTTAGAGCAGGCGCAGGCATATAATGCATCTGTGGGTACCATTTCTCACTCGTTGGCACAACTAGCCACTAAGCTTGACACCACCAGAGCCGACAATGCTGCACCCTGCATTAGTGAAGCACGCAGCGTAATACGCCCTCATGCGCGCCCACCCCTGCCAAGTTCTCAGGCAGTGACAAGGATGATCTGGCATTATTTCAGCAAAGCTTGAACAATCATTTCGCCTTAACCAACATGACGAATGAGCAGAAAATCAGCTATGTGCAGTTGTTGCTGGAGGGCCCTGCCCTGCGCGTGGTAATGGGTGCACTTGAACATGAGCGTGATTCATACGAAAAGATCATGGCTACATTGGCTACGTACTTCAGCAAGTCTGCCGTGGGCGGAAATAGCTTGAGGAATTTACTTGGCAGAAAAATGAAGCCGGATGAGTCGCTGTATAACTACTACAACCATTTGCTGGCCTTTTGCGACCACAGCAGCATAAAAGAGGAGGTCTCTCGCGTGGCGTTTTTCATTAACGGCTTGGAGGACAGCTTGGCCAATTTTGTGACAGCAGCGAAACCCAAGACGATCCACGAGGCGTATAATATTGCTAACTCACTACACTCAAGGCAACCACAGCCGGCGGTCAACGCTGTTGCGACTGGTAATGACCAGCGCCCGAGACCACAGTCAGCAGGTGCTGACCGCACAGGTCCGGCTATAGTATCATCAGACATGGTTTGTTGGACGTGTGGGGAAACGAATCACATAGCCAGGTTTTGCCCAAACAGGCGTAGTGACAGAGGCAGACCACGCCCCAATGCATCTGGTAGCCAGCAGCGTTATATGCACGGTCAGGGCCAGCAAACCTACCAGAATAGATATCCGCAACGCCCTCCAAACCCAGGTCAGTCATTTCCCGGGCCACACAACGTACAACAACCGTCAGCAGGCGCAAATCCTTATTGCACTCGTTGTGGTGTAGCACATGTGTTTGGCAGTCATACCATGCCCTTTAATGATGGTCCACGCCGACAGCCACCCACCCAACAGCGTTATGACAGGAATTTAAACTAGAAGAGGTCTCTATGGCCGCACACACACCAGAGACTGTTAGCTGTAACTTGATTGACGTGTGCAAAAATGATATTGTTTATCCTGTTAATCTGGTTGGAAGTAATTTGTTAAAAATATCAATTTCAGGCCATAAATTTATAGCGCTGTTGGACAGCGGTAGCGACATTTGTGTGATCCCCTGCCATATTTTGTTGACAATAGACCCTGATGTTACATATCCAACTAGTGATATTCCACACCTGTCTATACGTGCTGCAGGAGGTACACACCACTCCATATCTGGCTTGCACAGAATCACGTTCCTGGTGGGTGACATGCCATGTACGGCGGATTTCTATGAGGTGCCACATGTTGATAAAATTATACTGGGTTGTACATTTATGGAACAGTATAAGGTCATATTGGATTTTGATAAGAAACTGATAACTATACCAACTTATGTGAAAATAGTCCACGAGCCAGATATTATATGCAATAGTCTTCACCCTGGGAGCTGTCAGCTCGTAAAGGGAAAGGTGAAATCTCCACACCTCGACCTATGCCAAATTGATGGCTTGCTCGTGGAAATACCAAATACCAAATTAAGTACTGGCAAAATTGCCATAAAAGGAGCTATAGCCGCTATCTGTGATGGGGCAGTTCCCTTACTAGTAAGCAACATATCATTGGAGACAATAGAACTAGACGATGAAATTTTTGAATTACAAGCGGAAATTATGAACGAAGATTTTTGTGTATTGAATATAAGTGAAATAGCACATTCGTCCCAAGATGTACAGCCACAGTGTAATCAATTAAAAATAGATGAGACCAACGAAAATGTGGAAACACCACCCACACCTCAGAATGATTTCCATATAGAAGGACCACGTTATTTTGGCCCCGGCAATATTTACACCTTCCCTGATCATGGCATAGCCTTATTCTAAGGCGTTTTATTTATCGTCTAATTGACATATATACTTATATAGATTATGAAACGATGGGCTATGATATGGGTTTAGACGTTGCATAATTGAGGTAAATGACTCAATTATGCGACATCATTCCCCTTTTTTTTTTTTTTTTTTTTTTTTTTTTTTTTTTTATATATATTTAGTCCGCTCTGTACCTCGTACCTCTTACTGCGGAAGATTGCTGTTTACCCTTATATGGATGGTCAGTCATCCCCCAATGCACCCTTACTACGTTTATCATTCAATGCTTTAATTACGTCTATCCCACAATTAGAACCATCCAATAATTAATACATCAATTCACATCATACAGTAATCCATAAGAATAGCAATCTCCCACACTTTTACAATACTTCCCATGTACAATCATCACCTGTGCTCATTGTCTAGGGTTAGTATAATAATGGCTAGTCCATCGATATGTTGGATATAATGCATGTATATATGTTCATAGATATATACATATTAAGTGTCCTTGCTCATTGGTTCCTCAGAACTACATTGTCTCATTATTGTCTTTTGATATTCTGTTGTCTGTTATCCGATCATCAGGAACACGGCGCCGCGCACTTCGGCGTAGGTTCTTCCAGGGGATTACGTGACGGCGTCCCGTCTACCAATGAGTCTCCGCCCGGGATTACCTAAAGTCGAAAGTGCATTTTAGTATGTTGGTAAAACACAAAATGTTGGTGTAGGCTTGGACACTTATACGTATACTTAAAATAATATGACCTTATTGATTATATTTATTCGAATATACGTGGTTATATACTTATATATCTTTCTTAAAACTAAGTAGAGATAACAATCCTATGTCAAGAATGACAATATATTTAATTGTACATAAATATACGAACTTGAATATACGTAATCATGCATACACATTCTATTATTGTTCTCGTTATTTATTTCTTAGCTTTACTTATTTTATTTTTTTTTATTCAGATAATTGTATGGCTCAGTGCCCAGCCTTTGCCCTACATAGTATCTGTTAGTAGTTATCTAATGTTACAACTATACATGCTTACTATGGCTACGTTACCAGCCTTCTGCAGCAGGCGGGCAAACGATGGGTTATTACATTAACATGTCCGAAACGCCATGCAACAATGCAACAACTCACCTTATAGCCTATGTACATATATATTATAATGTGGTGACCTGCAGTGCAACTTAGGTTGCGCTTAACATCCATTTGTGATAATCACACTTACCCTAGGTCATGCTTCCCCTTGCATGCTAACATTTAATCTTTTACACTGGATTCTCAGGAACCCCGAGGACCGATAGATCAAATTACCGCATGCACACCCCATGCATTTGTTACATTACCCTGTTTCGGAAGGGTTACACGGATATAGCCAACACGCCATAAGCAGTTCGCTCCGTATCTATTGCTTCAGCCCACACTCACATCTCACATACTATCTATCCGTCCACTGCCTATGCTTCAATTGTCCCGTGAAATATCATGTATCTAAAACAACTACTATTATGCCCCAACGCCACGTTTATATACAGCTTGCCAAGCGGCTCATCAAGCCAGTCAGTTAAATCCAAGTCTAAGCCAAATATATGTGGTACGGCAACGAGTCTCACAACTGAACGAGCATCAATGTATGTGAAGTGTAAATTTTGAACATATAAAATAATCTCAATGTCACACTACGCGTATATTTCCACTTATATGCCCGATAAGGTCGGGGCTTGCGTTGCCACCGTCCGTGGCGGAGAGACGAAACCCGAAATAGACCAGGGGAGTGAGTAAAGAAAGATCCACAAGGAAGAGACCATCCTTAGTCGGACAAGACGCGTATTATCTATGTTTTATAATCAGTTACATTCTATCTTGTGATATTACCCCAAACCACCAACAAACATTGCCGTGCCGTGCCTTTCGTGGCTAAGATACAGGATTTAAGTCGAGGTAAGAGTTTAGACAGTGTCAATTATTATATTGTTATATTATATTTATATATATTATTTTATTATATATGATGTATGGTCGTTGTTGGGGATGTGTGTGTGTGTGGCCGTACCATAAAAAAAAATCAGTCAAGTCTGCTTCATACATTATACATGACCCTTGAAAATGAGGTAAGTATCGGGTTTGTGCCAGACTTATATATATATATTTCATGTCCAAATCGCTCTGAGTTGCTTGATGCTGTACAAGGTGAAGGTAAAATAAACAATAGAATATTAAGGTGGCTGAGTCAATAAGGGTTAACATACGGCCTTAAGTACTACCATAGTATTAATTATCCTGACAATTATAGACGTAATATGTGCAATAAATCATAGTCATTGGTAAACCCTGCCATTTATGGTATGGGTCTATCACCGTCATGCAAAATACATTTTAAGATTCCCAATATCCAATGCCTCAGGCAATTGTGATACCGAGTGGACACATAATCGACAGATTCATTGAAATTCCCTAAGGAATATTTAAGAAGAACACCAAGTAGCGACTGGGGTAAATGGAGGCAACCTCCAAAACAGCAATAAATCACCAGCAAAATCTATTCACAGTGCCAATGAGTCAAGAGTTCACCGCGTCCAAGGCTTGACCATGAAGTGAAGATGCCTAAGCGTCCGTAAGGGGATCCTTGCTCGATCCCGAGACATCATCCTCTCAGATTGAAAAACAAATAGTATTTAGGAGATGGAGGGCGAATCGAGGGACTCATAGGGGGTTGCGTGTGCAGCATACAAATTCTTACTGAACAATTATCCGTATACATGCATGCCACAGCACGATCATTTGAAAATAAAATTTATTAAGTATGTATTGAGTATTGAGAAGCGTTGAGAAACATCCTTCCAAATGCCCCTTGGCCGTATTTTTCTAGAGACCACTTGGACTCTATCAAGAATGAGCCTTGCTTTAATTGATTTAAAATATGTAAGACTTGCATAGTGATTGTTTAGTCTCATGGCGCCCTATTAATTTGTTTGCGAGGTTATGTACCTAGAAGGTTAAACGTTGTATGTTACGAATTATTAAGTGAAAATATTTATCATCGATAGTCCTCTTGTGTATTATGTATGGGCAACCATTACTACCAGTGTACACTGGCAGATCGTCCCAAGACACCCCTAATACTGCTCCTTTCATGCCAGCTACAAATTTCAAAACAGAATACAAGATCGCAAATGCCATGATACTATCCTTTACTATGAGGAAATGGGCCAAGATGACCAAATGAAAAGATCGCGGGGCTTTGAAGTAGGGACAATTGGAAGTCAACAAGTACATTGAAAATACGACACTGGTAGCCACGTGGCGGTCGCCGCCACCGAGAATTCTCGACGACTCACCCGACCACGAGATATACCTGGAATCGTCGTTGAATCCTCCCGCATAAATGCAAGCGCGTCACCGACATTCTCCAGTTACGGGGTAAGGAAGACACAGAGGGCTCCATGGAACCTTGGCAACAAGTTCTACACGCGGGTTATGCACTGGTATTAGATACCATTTAGAAAACATTCTAAATTGTACATACCGCATCATTTTCAGACACCGCTAATTCTGGCTGTCAGGATCGAACATGCTGCGTCACTGAGATCACTTATGACTTGGCACATTTGGTGCTGGCAATTAATGTTTTGGGCGTAGATGTGAAATGACATGATGCTTAATGTATGATTGTATAGATCAAATTACTGCATTCGGACCACGGTGCGCTCTCTAATTGACTGGTGTTAAGAAGTGATGCTTCAGGTTACGTTATGTTTGTGGAAGCCTTCTCTCTGCCCTTCGGTCGGGGAAACGTGAACATTGTACAATGAACCAAGTAAGTGGAATGAATAGCTGAATGAAATAAAGAACAAGGCATTGTAAGAACCCAGCTAATGATAATGGCAGTGAGCCTTGACAGTAATATAAGATGGGGTAGTCGGGTAAGGATACTAAGAATTGTTACTAATGTGTAGAATTAACATACGTATATGCAGGAATGGCTTATACAGACTTACATTGATAACGTAAACCAAGGTTTAATTAACATAACCAATTCATGTGAATATATAACACTAAAGGTGGACAATAATGCGTTACTATGTAAATGGTCAGAGCAATTCATTTAATTAAATACAATATATAATCCACTAATTCATGTCATGTGTGTCTGGCGTTACAACTGGTCAAGTAGGGTGCCTTGGCGTGTTATTTTCAGGCCCTAATGTTGGGACCACCGATGAGCATGTACTACTGTCCATGGAAGGAAACAGTGCGACCAATAGATCATTTAATAAAATTATTATTCGATGTGTAATGGACGACAGTGAAGTAATGTAATGGTGTTAATTATGTTTGTGCCCATAAGGCATGTACAAAATATGTAAGGTTCAATGACAATCGTGGTGCACTTATATTAGAGGTTAGAGATTAGTGATCAGTTCAACTAAAACCTCACACCATTAATTGCCCATGATGTAATAATTTCTAGTTTGATTACAATTTAGAATGTCAATGCGACTGTGAAATTTACACTGGGTATGTAAACGGTGATCATTGGACATGTTCAATCATGGTTATAGTTGTTATGTGAAACATGTTGCTCTGGAAATCTCCATATTTGCTCTGGATGAGATCTGAATGGTGCACGAAACTAATGTGGTAGGGCACATGATCCTTGTTAGTTTGGATGAGATTTCCGGGACTGGGGTGCACTGGAATGATTTTTATCTTGGGTGATGGGTGCTCTTGTTCTAATACATATTTATTTGAATACTTAATATTTTTTTTGATCAAGCCTGAATTAAATGTCCAATGCTTTTTAATATAAAACATTACCCCTGAGTAAATGAATTTGATTATATTAGAGGTTAGAGGTGATTAAATGTTCAATAAAAAACCTCACACCATTAATGCCCATGATTGTAATAATTTCCAGTTACTAAAATTAGATACTATTAATTTCCTGTATGATGAAACTTAGAATGTCAAATGCGACTGTGAAATTTTACACTGGTACAAAACGGTGATCATTGGACATGTTCAATCATAGTTGTTGGAAACATGTTATGTGGAAAGTCCATATTTGCTTTGGACA
>JAGTTF010005205.1:27540-43891 GCA_019095985.1 Streblospio benedicti | reverse complement strand
ATTATGAAAGTGCAACAGTTGAAAAGTGAACGGTTTTGGTAGTAAAAACCCGTATTTTTTTTTGACTAACAATAGGCTACTAACCTCAACCTTGCCGAACCATATTAGGGCCATTTTTCAAAATTCAGTGTTGAGTTCGGGAAGGCGACCAAATGAATATACTAACAAAGCTACCGGTGATATTGTAAACCTTATATATATATAACAATGTGTAGGGCGTCCAGAATCCAGGTTTAAATTATATAAGTGTATATGAATGTAATACCAATTTTCATTATTTGTGTATGGTAATAGGGACCTCGAAGTATTATACTATGTTAGGAAATAGGCAGGCAGAACCCAGTTAGGCATGTAACATGATGCGGGTAAAATCTCACCCCGCACATGGAGGTCCACACCGATGGATTGGAATATGTAACCTAAATGATAACACCAACATCGGTTAGCTTTTCTTTTAAAAAGGGGCTCTGACCTGCCAAGATAAGTGAATATTATAAATAGCAATCAGGGTGCACAGGGTTTGTCGTGACCCGGGCTTGTGGGGTCGGGCGCGCGCTGTACATATCCCTTAGAATGGAATTCCATTCTCGCAAACAAGAGGGTTGTCGTATACGCGCGTGCCCGATTTAACGCAGGGTCCTGGACACGGCTCACCTGCCGCGTTTCCCCTAGAAAACACAAACAAGGCAAGTGTCCACGGGGCCAACCACCGGACGAGCGCCGCCGCTGCCCTGCCGCCTAGCGGCCGCATGCCTGAGCACTAGCATAAAAGCGGCGGTGCGCGGTCCTCGTTACGACTGCTCTGCTCCCCGTTTATACTAGCTGGACTGGCTAGGTTTCCGTATGAGCAAACTGAGAGTGGAGCGGCCGTCAGTGATCGTTGGTCAATGTACACCCCTTTTAGTAGCTTAAGTAGTCACTCTTCTGGAGTTTAGTGTATATCTTGTGTGTATGGATTCTGGACTATAGTTTAACCGCGGTAGCAACATTAACAAATAAAGGAATAAATGCGTTAGTAACCTCAACTGGATGTCTCTTCATTCTCTTGACTAAAAACCCATCTACAGTCCAAAAACAATATTAGCGCGCATCCACAATATAACATCAACCCGAGCCATAGCATTTCCCCCTGCCTGTGACCACGGAGAAGACGCGGCCTTTCCCCCAGGACCCTCCAGGAGGATCGAGCTACACCCCCACTGCATTCCCCCACGCTGCTGTAGGCCAAACCAGAGCTGGTGGATGCGACACGCTTATTAGACATCTCTTGTTTGTGGTTGAAATTATTTTTCATAAGCGAACTGTGCACTCATTAGAACAAATGCGGCACATGTACTGAATAAGTAATTCTTGCTTATCTTACTTCTGCTGTTTTTATTCAATGTCCGAAGTTTCCGAATTACAAATTATAACAGTTTAATGTTGAAAAACCAATATCATATACAAAATTATACATTAATAGGTTATACTATGAATTACAAATTTTAAAGTAAATATTAATATATTTGACCATGGCTACACAAAAAAAATAACCAGTAATAATAGATGCGGGGTGTCACATATTTATCAAATCAAATCATTTATTAAATGAGACATAAAACACATGAATGTCCATATAACAAAGACAAACTTATACAGTATTAACAGTATTATACGGTTAACATGCAGTTATAGTAATTATCACAGTTACATACGCTTGAAATATATATATATAAAGGAGTATATTTAAAATCATTTACCAAAATTCAAAAAGCCATACAAGTCACAAAATTAATTGATGTTACATCACATTAACTTATCCTCAATGAAACTAGCAAGTTTATAGCATCAATCAAGAGGTTTACAAATAATAATAACAAGACATAGAAATTGTATAATATAGGAATATCATGATTTACAATGTCAAAACTAGGTGAGGGCTTACAATATCCTTGTAATGAAGACAATGCCCGAGCAGTTTTGGTTCACACTCATCATATGTCATATTAAATCTTGTTACATAAAGAATCAAATAAAATTATATTTAGACTAATGGGTCTTAGTATAAAAAAGCATGTCAGAATGATGGCAACACAAATAAAATATAAAGTCATATAAGAATAATGAAATAACTGTTGATCTGATGTGTTCATGAAGAGCTCAAACTAGAAACTGCTGACCTCTCCTCAGTCTGGTTCTGTTGAACTTCTTTCATTTCAGTAGGTATCCTGTTCTGATTTGCTATTGTTCATTGGTATGCATTGTGGTAGCAAACTGGTGTGATATCAACATCTGGATTGTGGGTGAGATGAAATGTTACATCACACTTGATGAGAGGTCCATAGTGGCCTTATCTATTAGCGCTGTCTTGCAGGTGCTCACCTAACCAAGTGTGTAGAATTCTGCTTGTCTCTCCATGGTAGATAATTCAATTGTACTTCTTTGCATAGGGTGTTTTGAATAGTATATTCAAAATAATCTATGTCCAGGTAAGTGAGTTTGTCAAATCAATGCAATGGGTCATCTCATCACTCAATTGAAATTAAATGTATCCATTTGGTACATTGTATTTGACATGCCATCTATAATACATGTTAATTAATTTTTGGGGGAACCACGTACAGAGAAATTTTCCTTGACAAATTCTAGTAATAATTGCAACTTTAAAAGCTTTTGTAATTATTTAGAAATAAGATCGCAGCTGCAAAAGTGTAATTAATGGTTGATGATTTGAATCTAAGTTTGTGCTCCATCATTGAAATATACCAGGTTTCTAACGGACGGTTCTCAATTTGTGATGATACGAAAGTGCTGAGTCAGATTAGACTCATAGGCACCGCCGGAAGTCTCTCACTTCCGGCTCCGCCTACCGCCTACACACACACCAGCGTCATACGAGTCTACTAGACCTCAACCTGCTCTTGCTAGTCTACTGAGCTAGACGAGCACGGATATATAAACTGGAACTCAATGTAACAAGTCAGTCAATAAACAGGATACAAACTGCTCA
Source organism: Streblospio benedicti (assembly GCA_019095985.1). Taxonomy (NCBI): domain Eukaryota; kingdom Metazoa; phylum Annelida; class Polychaeta; order Spionida; family Spionidae; genus Streblospio; species Streblospio benedicti. The sequence goes on along the minus strand of JAGTTF010005205.1, from coordinate 40,902 downwards.
CTGGTTCTGTTATTACTTCTCACCACGCATGTGTCTAAACCACACATGACATAAGTGGTGGAGATGTTCTAATTTGAACCCTTTACACTCCCCCCGCCGCCCATGCATAGACCAGGATAGACAAGGATAGACCACCCCAGGTAACTCCCCCCTCCAGCCCCGACCTCACGTACATAGACCGAATTCCACCCCATGATTACTCCTCCCTCCAGCCCCGACCTCCCATGAATAGGCCGACTTCCACCCCCAAGACCACTGATAGCCAATTCATCCAACCAGCCCCGACCTCCCCCATATGTTTATCTACACGCCATAGTGGATTTTTCATGCCTTTCGCATCCCAATCCCCCAATGATACAATCACCGAGAACACACTAGACCCCACGTGCAAAGCGAATTCACCATGTGTTCCCTCTCGAGACTCTCTAAACCCACTGCCCGTCAACGCGGCAATCAGTCTATTTTGCGCCGCTCACTCTCCCGCCACCAAACGTCGCCAGCGGCCCCTATCCCACTCACCAATCACGAGTACAGGACCGCTAAGACCCGCCCCCCAACGCGGCAGTCAGTCTATTTTGCGCCACTCACTCTCCCGCCACCAAACGTCGCCAGCGGCCCTATCCCACTGACCAATAACGAGTACAGGACCGCTAAGTCCCGCCCCGATGATGCTTATTAAGTTAGCGCCAAGTACTAATGTATATAGATTTCCCTTGCTTTGTATATATCGCTTCCAACTAGGTTCCCTCCACATAAGTTTAAATGTTACCTTATACTCAGAATCAAATATCCCCTTTACCTATGCTCCCGCCATCAATAATGTTAGATTAAAGTGTGAAAGCAATGCGTCGGCCTGCAAGCCCACAATCTTGATAAGAAATAGGACTATTAATACTAATTAGACACTACCCAACTTAGTTAATCTGGGCTGTGCCGGCTCTGTACCAAGCTATTATGATGGAAAACAGGTCCATCACGGTTCCCATTCGAGGTTCCTGGTGTTTAGCTTATCGTCGAAGTCATAATAAGTTTGGATGCAACCCCAGTCACATGATTTTTTGGAGTGTCCCATATCTGTACACACGTATTCACCATTACATACCATGAACAGCCATGAGGCGACCTTGACCGATCGCCCGTGACATCATATCTATGAATACAATCACTGCCTCCCGGCGTCAGTATGACGTCACAGCTAGCAGGCCACGCTGCAAATGCAATTCGCAGTAGAATGTTTATAAATAGTTACTTCCGGGAACAGCCACCTCAAATTCCACCAATCCACCCACACGTGCCACGTGTCAGTCAATGAATAGCTTCCTCTCATGTCACACCCATTTGTTAATGCCAGCGTGACTCAATCTTGATTTCCGCATAGCGGAATGTCACGTTTCGCCAAATCTTACACACATGTCCATGCACAATAATCAATCTTTACCTTGGGATCTCATGAATCATCTTGTCATGAGCACTCCATGGATTGACCCCTGTCCCGTATTACAATAACAATCAATTACTTCACCCTGCATGCTATCATATGACCCCTGTCCATCTCATTTATCAATCAGCAGCGTGCCAGATGTCTGATCAAATAACCAAGGATTAATAGCTCTGTCAACGGACACGAGCCGAGAAGAATGCCGACAACTCTTTGTTATTTGAAGGAAATTCTAGCTTAATGCATGTTTTTCAATATTATTGTAACAGTTTCCTACGCCACTGCATGTTTGATGTATATGTATTATGAAATGATTTACACATTGTGTATGTTACAGCTTAAAATTGTATAATACCGTAATCCAGATTATGTTACCATTGCTGTTATGTGTAGATTACATTTTATATGTGTTATGATACTTTTTGTAACTAGTCCCAAATTCAGGCCATTGCATGATTGATGTGAATTGTAGTGTACTCTCATTATATTCTGTATACGTGTGTTTTATACTAAGTGTTTGATATAATCGTACTGTATTTTGGGAATAGCCTGCATAATTATGTTCGCCTTACTATTCATTCATTTTTGATTGTTAATACAAGTTATTCTACCACATGCTTTATTTTGATTGTCAAAATATATTCAATAGTTTACTCATGATTGTTAACGAACCTCACCAATGCATGCTTAAAGTTGTATTGTTTGTATAGGAAGATCGTTTATTATATGTTTAATGTATAAACATGATTTTTAGATAATTAGAGTTCAATATCATTGTATTAGCCAACAAACAACTGTATGCTGTGTATATGTATGAATTTTGACTTACACGCTATGTACATTACAGCTTACGGTTAGATACATGTTATAATCACGATTATGTTACCATAGACATTATGTATATAGTGCATGTCATATGTTTGATGGATACTGTAATTAATACCCGGTCCATGACATTGAATGATTAAAGTGTTTTTGTACTGTACAATTATTATATCCTATAGATGTTTACTTTATAATAGATGTTCGTTTTTATTGTGCTGTACTTTGTGAACAATTACAGATCTACGTGAATTAATTGATGTATAACATGTGTTTACAATTTTCATCAGTGAATGCTTTTTTGTGAGTTAACCTTCATTACTTAACATAACGCAATCATAGTCTTAATGTTTGTAACTGGTTCATACGACCAGCGAGTTCCAACACAAAGATTCCTGTTTGCGTTATGTCCAATAGTCTTATTCTTGGTGTGTGTGTGTCGCTAAAGGCCATATTTCTTGTAAACTACAAAATATGTCCTTTGGGGGGGAGGAGAAATGTGATGATACGAAAGTGCTGAGTCAGATTAGACTCATAGGCACCGCCGGAAGTCTCTCACTTCCGGCTCCGCCTACCGCCTACACACACCAGCGTCATACGAGTCTACTAGACCTCAACCTGCTCTTGCTAGTCTACTGAGCTAGACGAGCACGGATATATAAACTGGAACTCAATGTAACAAGTCAGTCAATAAACAGGATACAAACTGCTCACTGGTTCTGTTATTACTTCTCACCACGCATGTGTCTAAACCACACACACTTTTTCATGTTGGTGAAATAAGAACGAGATGATCAATGTAATCTATGAATATGTACATGCAGGCCTTTACTTATTTTTTCACTTTCTGTATAATGTGAATCAAGTGGCAACATCTCAGACAGTCAGTTAGGCACGATGGCAGCCCTTCTTTTGTTTTGTTTTTATGAGATGTATTTCCATGTTATCAGGTATTATCGAATAAGCACAAGTCGAATTACAACCTGCCAATTTGTACGTACCAACTCACTTTGTAGTTTAAAAGTACCCTAAGTACAAAGTACTTTTATTAATCACTGGTAATGGAGGACCATGTAAACTTTTCATATTTATTATTAATATAATCCTGGCTTTATCATGACAAGGGCCTATGCAACAGACCTATAGATCTAGTGACTAGTCAATGTAAAAGATCTAGTCTAGACTAACCTTTCTTGTGACTATCAATAATTAAACGAATGCCAAATTGTAGTTCATCTAACCATACAGTACATCATATGTTATCAACATTATATATTATAATATAGGGAATAAATTCAACAATAAATAGTGTGGGATCAGTACCTGTCAAGCTGCTAGGATCAATTATCACCTGATATATCCGATCATACTGCAAGAACACCCAATTTCTGTCAAAAATGTCCGATTTCATATCAATCTAAAATAATATCCAACTATAGAAATTATAATCAAATACATATTCATTCATGTCTAAGTTCTATTTAATAAATTTTATTATATTTTCAAGCATTCTCGGTCATTAGAAGCACTTCCTGTTATGGGATGCCATTTTTTGCCATTTTTTATGCGGTTCTATTATCTCAATATTCACTGATAAGGCCGGCTGTTTTAATGTGTTAAACACATTCTATGGTGGCAAATACATTTACTATGAATTAAAAAATAATCTAGAGCAAATAAGCTTCATTATGATATAAATATCTCATGAATTGATTTTCATGTTAAAATGTCAGCACATTGGATTACTTTGCAATGTGGAAACCCATGTTGGTGAAATCATCATTTTTGTGCATGTTGGGTATTTCAATTCACACTACTGTGTGCTTCTACATTATGTTAAAAACTTATTTTTGGGCCAAATTAAGTGATTTTTACAGTTTAGAAAACCTCATTCTATGCTGAATGACATGGAGGAAAAAGAAATTGAAAAAAATATTTTTTTCCTAAAATGATCCCATTATGAAAATTTCACGTCAGCGCATGTAGCATCCACTCAAGCATGCAAAATCATGGTCTCCGGAGATCTGACACCATAAAAGGAAAGGGTATATGACATTGGTTTGTGTTGTTGCTAATAATTTCATTTTTACTGTGTGTGTAATATATTACTTTTATTATAAAGTACTCTTTGAATTTTTCAATTATATCATGTATCTTTCAAAATATTGGAAAATATATATTATTATCACTTTACCTGCGAAAGAATCATAGATTTTGCGACGTTGATATTTAAAGCATAAAAAAAAACTATGTTCAGGAGGCCTGCCCAAAAATTGATGGTAATTTATTTGATTATATACAGTTATGCTTAACATATAAAATTTTAGACATTTTTAGGGGATGGAAATTGAAAATGATCCCATTATGAAGATATCTCCTTGATTTTTTACAAAAACGCACATACTTTGTGTTTGTGTTAATACCCCATTAAATATTTGGTTTATTTTCATAAAAGTTATACCATCTTGTAGAATAGCAGTTGTACTATGTGTGTACCAAAAATTATGAAGATATACATAAAATCAAAGAAATGGCAAGAAGTAATTGAATGCATGTGCCATTTTGCCCCACTTGGAAAAAGGCTAAATGCACACGTTTTATTGCATTACGCGTCACGTTACGTGTTCTATAGAATTCCCCTTTTTGGTACACTGGCGGTAGGCGTGTAAGTGTTCATCTCACCCAGCCTCCCGAAGCGACCATGCACTCTAACTCTGCTGATGTGAAGTAGTCTCGCGTTTCCCTGGTCAGGTCGTCCTCGAGGAACTGTGATTCGGTAAACCCAAATAAATCTTTCAACGACTGCAACACTTGCCCTCCTGGGCTGGTCTGGGATAACTTCCACCATGGCTGCTAATCCCCGGAGACACAGGTCACCACATGGACTTCCCTTTCTTGCGTGTACTCTTGTGAGATGCTGGTCACGGCACCAATCTGTGAAAGAAATTGACAGTAATCTGCTACTGCCCAACCTTGTCTGAGCACTGCCTTCATCTTGAAAGCGTTGTCCCTGGGGTGACACGGTGGGCAAAGCCCATGGCCCCGGGTGGTCTTTTCGGTTCTCTAGATGACTCCTCGTTGTGTACTAACGCTCTCCACGTGCGCCCCGGCCTAGGTTCCGGTTACCCACTGCCAAGACGGTGTTCACCCTGGGTTTCAGGGAGGCTTTGTCTTTGCACCAGTGCTGACACGCAGTGCTTCGGGCATCCCCTACACACAGCAATGCGGGACTTAGACCACGAGAGGGAGGAAGGCCACCGGCCAACCTTGGAAGAACAAGGGAATGAGGGGCCTATTCCGAGGAATAGGTCGACAACCCTACTTGCTGCCCATCCAGCATCTAAGATAGAACTGCCGCTATTCGGCTCATATCCAGTACAAAAAGAATACATGTACTGGCTCCCCTAATCCTACAGTGGCCATAATAAACAACAACATAAGCCTATCAAGGTGTGTACAGCCAAGGAAATCTAACCTTCTCCAGTGCAACTTATATAAAGGGGCTGTTTATAGTCTGCGACCATGCTACAATGAGTCGCGCACTGGAGGCCTACTTTACATGAGTTTTGGTACATGACTTGCATGTAAATAGTGTTAAATTTGTGATTTGGCATATATTAGTAACATTTGGTTCAAGGCCTATGTCTCTAAAGTTATTTATGTTTATGTACGTCATACGTTATTATATGTAACTAGATGATTTCCATTCAAATATAGTACTTATTCTAGAATCTTCTGCCCACGTGCTTATAGCTATTATCAGAAAGAATATTGGACTCTAACAATTCAGGTAAAAAGTAGACTTTATAAAAATTATTGTTGTAATTAGTTTGAATCTATAGTTTACTCTATTGTTAATTTGCTATGTTCATTGTAGAAAACCACACAAGCATTCACCACAACCTAACCAAATAAACAATAAGAAAACGTGTGCGTCATCTGTTATTGCTAGTTCATTGTACCACGCTACACTCATCAAAAACTTGTAGGCCAGTATGGTAAAACTCACCATTTTTAATGATGACAGCATCAATGTAGTAGCTGACCAGCGTGCGGGGGTCTCGGCTGATCACCTCCAGCAGCGGCTCTAGCCATCCCGGCTGGGCCTCCATGTGCGAGTCCATCACCACCACCACATCCCCGTGTGCCTCCTGGATTCCAAGCAGCCGACCACGGATCAGACCCAGATTTTCAGGACCACGGTGACGCAGAATCCGCACCAGTCTGTCGCCAAATATCGACTTCACATAGTTCTCCAGTAGGGTCCCATGCTGCTCTGGGTTATTCTATGGTTTTCATTATCTTGCCTACACTGTAAAGCCTCAGATTCATGATAAAATACCTGTACATGATGACTGTTGAGTTTATTTTCGAATTTTGGAATCAGCAGAAACCAATTGTTTTATAGACAACGTTTTACATGCTCCAACATTCATCATTTTTATTTTAAAAAACTCATCATTATGTTGGTTCATCTTTCTTTGTTCACAACACTAGATATTTTTTAAAACATTTACAGTTTCGCTAAACAACTGTTGGGATCCTCAGAATGTTCTTCCCTGTTTATAACCTGCTTGCAAGTTCGGATGTGTACAGACTCTTTGATGGTCCTGGTTTTCCATTCACTCTCTCTGTCTATTACTCTGGCTCCCTCCCAGTCTATCTGATGGTTGTGCTGGTTTGCATGGTCTGTGATGGCACTCTTGTTTATTTCCCTTTTAGACTCTTTCTTTGTGGATCTGGGGTATGCTCCTTTCTGGTTCGCTTCCACATCCTTCTGATGTTCCTTCAGTCTGGTACAAACATTTCTGCCCGTTTTCCCCGATGTACACTTTATCACATGACTTGCATGGAATCTTGTACACAATTTCACATTTGTCCATCTTATCTTCTTTATCTTTTGGGTGTACTAGGATGTTCCTGATAGTCTGCATTGGCTTCACCGCCGTAACTACTAAGTGTTTGTTCAGAATTCTGGAGATCCCTTCTGTAACACCTTTCACATATGGTAGGATAACCCGGCCTTTTGATCTTTCAGCTTCTTTTCTTTTCTTGTTCTTGTAAACAAAGTGGAGTCGGTCGCGGCACCAGCTTGACCAGAGATGGTCACTGGGCGGCGCTCTGTGCTGATTCGCACGCCACTAGCGCGAAGCTAGGACGTGCGACGGAACTGACTCCTGGGCGATGTTGGTTCCCTTACTACTCCTCGTTGTGTTAACTGGTACCCCATGTACAGGCCACCGTCCAGCGTACTTGGCGAGTGCCTGGTGACTAACAAGCCGGGTTTCACGACAGGCCCCTACCGGAGAGGACTTCGCACCGGTGCTGACACGCAACGATCAGGGCGTCCCCTTTCGAAGCCACGTGGTCCCAGGCGCGGGAGGAGGTGGGTTCGCCACCGGCTAGCCCGTCAGATAAGTAAAGAAGGCCTATTCCCAAAGGAATAGGTTACCAGCCCTACGTGCTATCCCACTAGCGTCTACAAAGGAAACTGAGGCCCTAATGGCAAAGTCTCAGTACTGTAGTGTACTGAGTCCTTAATCCTACAGTGGGCTTAAGAAGGTATAACAACAAGGTATGTGTAACAAAGGGGATAATAAACCTAGTCCAGTGCAACTTACTTATAACTACTTTATACTCTGCGAGGTTGCTGTTTGCGCACTGGAGAACCTACTGAGAACTAGTTTCGTTACATTCTTTTCACTCTTCCTTTCAAGTTTGGTTTCTATCTGGTGTTTCACTCGTCGGATCGACCATTCAGGAAAGCCACATCTTGTGAAAGCTTCAACTATGTGTTGTTCCTCTTTCTGCCTGTCAACTTCTTCTGTCACTATGTCATTCCCTCTATCTAAAAGGATGCGTATAACACCTAGCTTGTGTTGCAAAGGGTGGTGGGAGGAGAAGTGTAGGTACTGGACAGTGTGTGTCTTCTTTCTGTAAACTAGTAATTTCACACTCCTGTCTGGTTTTACGGATAATCAGTGTGTGTCTAGAAATGGAATGCATCCATCTCCCTTCTTCTTCATGCGTAAACTTGATGCTATCAGTCTCATCCACTGTGTTGAGATGCTCTGTGAGGTTCTGGGTCTCTCTCCTCTCTTTATCTTCTCTAACACATCATCCACATACCGCTTCCATAGTTGTGGTTTACAAGTCACTGGGGTCGTGGCTGTTGCTTTGGTCTCTAACCACTCCATGTACAGGTTTGCTACTATTGGTGACACTGGACTCCACATAGCTGTGCCAAACTTCTGTTGGTAGATTGATCCTCAAACTGAAAATACGTCGTTGTGAGTATGAATTCACAAAGGTTCATGATGTCATTTGGATTTAATAACGTATATTTCTTTAGAGTTCTGTCATTGTTTAAACGGTCCCATATTATCTGGAGAGCTTTTTCAATAGGGGTGTTTGTAAACAACAAAACCACGTCATGTGATGCAAAAAATTTCATCTTCTTCTTTCATGATCTCACTCATTTTTTCAGCCAAATCATTCGGTAAGACCAACCATCGGTCCTAACAGATCTGCAAAGGGCCCTGGAACAATTGTAAACTATTGATCCTGTATAGTCCACTATAGGTCGAAGAAGGTTGCTTTGTGGATTTTCGGAGTACAATACATACGTGGTATGTTTTCAGATGTTGGTACAAATGTCATTACTGTGCCTCAGTGATCTTCCCTTCGCTCTTGTATGTTGTCGAAATCGCAATAAGCTTCCGTTTATATAATGGGGTAGGGTCTTTTTTTTAATTGTTTGTATGTTTTTCTTGTCACTTAACATAGTATTCACCTTATCCTCATAGGTCGAAACGTTCATTATCACAGTCGCTTTCCCCTTATCTGCAGGTAGAATAATTAGTTCCTTTTCTTTTCTCAACTCACACAATGCGTCTCTCTTCTTTGGAAATGTTCGAAGTGGGGGTTTGATCTTTTAAAAAACTGTTATCTCCGCCCTGATTTGTTCTCTCTCACCCTGGTCACTCACCAACAAACAAGCCTTCTCTCACGAGTTTATGATTCCATCCTCATTCAGGTTCAGAATATTTGACTTGTGACATTGGGCGGGAAGAACATTCTGAGCATGCTAACAGTTGTTTGGCGAAACTGTAAATGTTTTTAAAAATATCTAGTGTTGTGAACAAAGAAAGATGAACCAATATAGCTAATACCAACACAATGAGCACATTCAAGCTCATCATTATGGCTGTACAATCTGTCATAGATGATTATACAGATGACATAGAAATAAAAAAGGTAGAATAGTAGTGTTAAATCTTAAGAGAGATTTAATGGCGTTTCTTGTAATTGTCCACGTCTAATTGTAAGTATTATAGGACGTTGGCAAATCTGTAAATGCTTATATCAATTTTGCCACTTTATGGCCTAATCTTTCAAATTACTGTTCTCTTAATGAAAATTATATGCATGTATGACACACTGTATAGTTCTACATAAGATAAAATATTATCTTAATTGGTTTAAAAACTCGAAAGCATATGTGATGTCATAATTGAGCTGACACCAACTTTATTCCATTAATTTTTGGCTTGTATCAATTTTGTCCTTAACACTTATTCTGCAAATTATTGGAAATGATTCACACTAAAATGCTGAACCCACATGGGAATTTTTATGCTTCTTCATAACTTGAAAAGATGTGCACACTTAAAGAAATTTCAAACATTTCAGGCTTTTAACTATGTAAAATCGCTATATTGTTAAGAGGCAGATGGGCAATGATTGGACCAACTGTGTTTGGTTTTAGAAAGTTTAAATAATCCCTATATTAGGCCACCATTTCACATTATTAATGGTATTGTATAATCTCCTATGCATTTGATATTAATGGCGATAAATGTTATGCTTTCCTTCTCAAGTTCATGTCAGTGGGGTCCCAACTATGCAATTTGCCCTTACATTTTAATTGGGCTTTTACCTGTTCAAAATGTGTATATTTTGCAAATTTTACAGATTGAAAATGATGAAATTTCTTCAAGTGTGCACATCTACGTCACTTAGAAGTGTTAATTGACGAGAATGGCAGACTCTTGTGTGTAGTACATTGTGCTTTCTCAGTTGGTAGCAGACTGCCGTTCCTCGTCTGCGTCGAGTTTAAGTATCACCTTCCAGACTTACTAGACATCGCTAGCTTGGCACCTAGCGGTGCCTGGGTGAGTCTTTGGTGTGATACTGACAATTCTAACCCTTAAAAGGTGCGAAAAGGAGAGATGAAGGGACCTTTTGCACATATAGTGTTAATAAAAGGTCACCTCTCTCCGTGTGCTCATAACGCAGTCTGGGAAGTGACTATGCAAGTGCTGGTCGGAACAAGCCGGGTGCGTTGTGATACATGATCTGGTGACTTATATTAATTTTTGGCGACATAGTAGTTGTGATAAATTAATATACATAAATTCTGTACAAATATCACTAGGCATCGTCAATTACATTACACATTATTTGAGTAAGTTTACATACATACATAGGATAAGTATTTAGAACAATATTTTTTTAATCATATTACATAATGGGTGTACAAGCAAAATTATCCTTTGGTCTATGATTATAAATTGGCAATAACAATAACTACTTACTTAATAATTGACAATAACAATAACAACAGTATTTAGGAAAACATCCATAATAATAGTAGCACCTAGTACGGAGAATGGTAGCCACGCAGATGATCAAGGTGTCTGCAGGTTATAAGTGGTATCTCTTCAATGGGTTGATTGGCGAATGTAATTATTTAATTCTTTATACGTAAAATAAGTTTTAGCTATTTTAACATTAGTAGATAAAAAGTTTTCCATAAATTAGCACTAGCATATTGAAAAGTACTTTTAGAATAATTAGTTTTTTAATTTTACATTTAACTCGGAAATCACTTTTGTTTCCTGTGTTATAAGAATGAATATCAGTACCTTTATAGAGGTTTGTCCAAGATAGATTTGACAAATCACCTAGATGCGTGCGCCAGCACTCCGTCAGGCGTTAGCAGTCCGTCACGTCACTAAAATGTACGTGTGACGGGCTGCTAACGCCTGACAGGTGCTGGCGAGCGCATCTATTGTTATTTTAAATACAGTTGAACAGATCTTGAATTTATAGATATCTTCTACTTTTAGAAGTTTTTACTTCTTGAATAATGGAGATGCATGTTCTCTACTTCTTATTCCACAAATCATTCTTATTATTTTCTTCTGCAGTGCAATTACTTTGTTTAGAATATTAGCATTGGCTGTTCCCAGACAATAATACCATACTGAATATATGAATATATAAATGAATAATACAATTGAATTAAAGAGTTTGTGTCCTTTACCTTCCTAGCGTTTGCTATTAAATAAAAACTTTTACTAATTTTATTACAGACATAATCTAAGTGATATTTCCAAGATAACGTATTAGTAGTATACTTAGCAAACGGGTGCGTCTTGCGATTTCAGCGATTTAGCTCCTATTGTTCCTAATGTTAGAAGGGGCCATTAAGTGTAATTAATTTTGCACCGAGGGGTGAATGACTGGGCACGTAAATTTCCGTCCAGGCAGTCCCGCGTTCGTGGTCCACAAGGAGCCCCAGCGTCAAAGCCGGGCGGCAGGTGCTTGAGGGGGCCCAATGTCTTACGTAAAGCCATTAAGTGTAAATAGTTTTGCACCGTCCTTGTAAGAGGGTGAATGACCGGGCACATAAATTTCCGTCCAGGCAGTCCCCCACGTAGCGGTCCGGCAAAGGAGCCGGCGTCAAAGCCGGGCGGCAGGTCTTGGGGGCCCGATGTCTTCGTAAAAGCAATTAAGTGTAATTAGTTTTTTGCACCGTCCTTGTAAGAGGGGTGAATGACGGTCACGTAAATTTCCGTCCAGGCGGTCCCCCACGTAGCGGTCGGCAAGGAGCCCGGCGTCAAAGCTGGGCGGCAGGTGCGCTGGCCCGATGGGGTGCGTAAATTTAAAAGTTTTGGCTCCGACCTTGGCCTTGGGAAACGTCCTTGTAAGAGGTAGACGAATGGTGAAGCAAGCTGCATCACGACCATGAACGAGAAACTAACCAATCAAAGTCGGTTTAGACCCGTCCTCTCATGTACATCTGCCGCAAACCCATTTTCATTAAAAACAAATTTTAAACCCATTAATCAATTCACTGCACGTTGACCGCCTTTCAAACCTATTAATCATCCTTCCACGCAATCGTGACCCTTTAAATGGTTATCAAACGACAATAAAAATTCTTATATTTATAGATCTATCAGAGTGGACGTAAATACTGAACAGATGCTCTCGCAGGTGCGACAATGGGGATGGTTGTAAGAAGTGAAGTGAAGTGTAAAACGCCGGGTGGCTTTAGAAAGGATAAAACCTACCATTCTTATAAACCTGAACAATATATGCTTAATTATACATGAATTTGATTGGCTTTTGTCATGGTACTTTCAAAGATTTTTTAACATACCCACATTCCACCTATTAGTGCAAGATGTGTAATAAGATACATTTTTATTCTTAATGGCGTTCACAACGAAATATTGTCAAGTTCTTCCATGAAAAATGATTCCCTTTGACAAAAGTGGAGATTGTGCACTGTGGGAAAGTCTGACCCGTATTTGTAATGATACGGGACTTACATGTATTATTGATTTATATATATATAGTGATTATATATATGTATTATTGATTGTTGTGTGAATATTGTGATGTGTTTAGGTCGTAAATAAAGAAACGTAAATGTTAATTGTATAGTGATATGGTTACGTCATGTTACCAAAGATGTTGATTGGTAAATCAATATTATTGATGTATTATTGATGTTAGTAGTATGCATGTACTATCTGGTACGTCGGGGGTTTCAGAAACAAAGGTTTATGTTATTATTTTTTTGTTTACACTCTGGAATGTTCTCGCTGCATTACATAATTTGTTAAGAATAATGTGGATTGTTCTAGACCTTGGGGCATGTATAAAAAGCAGCTCGCAATTTAATAACAGAGGACAGTTTTTGGAGTTTCAGTTTGTGGATTAGTTTGAAGAGTTTGATTTGTTCATGCATCTTTGCCATCAAGTTTGATATTTCATGCATCCTTGTCATTAAGTTTGAGTTTGTAAAT
>JAGTTF010005205.1:0-27440 GCA_019095985.1 Streblospio benedicti | reverse complement strand
CTAGAACAATCCACATTATTCTTAACAAATTATGTAATGCAAAGGAGAACATTCCAGAGTGTAAACAGAAATAATAACATAAACCTTTGTTTCTGGAAACCTCCGACGTACCAGATAGTACATGCATACTACTAACATCAATAATACATCAATAATATTGATTTACCAATCAACATCTTTGGTAACATGGCGTAACCATATCACTATAAAATTAACATTTACGTTTCTTTATTTTACGACCTAAACACATCACAATATTCACAACAATCAATAATACATATATATAATCAATATATATATATAATCAATAATACATGCGTAAGTCCCTTATCATTACAAATACGGGTCAGACTTTCACACAGTGCACAAGGCTCCACTTCTTGTCAAAGGGAATCATTTTTCATGGAAGAACTTGACAATATTTCGTTGTGAACGCCATTAAGAATAAAAATGTATCTTATTACACATCTTGCACTAATAGGTGGAATGTGGGTATGTTAAAAAATCTTTGAAAGTACCATGACAAAAGCCAATCAAATTCATGTATAATTAAGCATATATTGTTCAGGTTTATAAGAATGGTAGGTTTTATCCTTTCTAAAGCCACCCGGCGTTTTACACTTCACTTCACTTCTTACAACCATCCCGTTGTCACCCTCCAAGTAGAGCACCTGTTCAGTATTTACGTCTACTCTGATAGATCTATAAATATAAGAATTTTTATTGTCGCTTTTGATAACCATTTAAAGGACCACGATTGCGTGGAAGAATGATTAATAGGTTTGAAAGGCGGTCAACGTGCAGTGACTTGATTAATGGTTTTAAAATTTGTTTTAATGAAAATGGGTTTGCGGCAGATGTACATGAGAAGACGGGTCTAAACCAGCTTTGATTGGTCAATTTTCGTTCATGGTCGTGATGCAGCTTGCTTCACCATTCATCTACCTCTTACAAGGACGTTTCCCAAGGCCAAGGTCGGAGCCAAAACTTTTAATGCAAAAGCTCCTCACGTCCTGCCGGGTTCACACGGCCGACAAGACGGGTAATGGCGCCCTCCACATGCACTCCGCGTGAGCGCAGCCTCCACGGCTTGGACTTCCCAAACCGCTCCTCCTCCTCGTTGTGTACTTGAGACGTATGCGAACACCTTACACCCGAGCTCTGCGGCCAATAGACCGACGACTCCCTGAGAGCCTCTCGCTACTTGCTGTGTAAGGTGGTGTGCAAACCCCGGCCTCACGAAAGGCCTCCCGTGGGAGGACTTCGCACCGGTGCTGACACGCGTGAAAGCTCCTGCTATACACGAACGCGGGTCCCTAGTCCACGCAGAATGAGCAGACGTCCTGGGGATGAGGGAGCCACAGGCTTGACCTCAAAGATGGGTGAATGCGGGCCCATCCTCCATAGGAGGATGGGTTGTCAGCCCTACCTATGCAGTCCGAACCTGCCTTGTCAAAATCTGCAGCCCTAATGGCTCTTCAGTACTAGGTGGTAGTGTACTGGTCTTAATCCTACAAGTGGCCATAGTGAACGAACATAACAACCTTACAAGGTGTGTGTAACAGGGGCTTATACTTAGTCCAGTGCAACCTATATTACTACTTTATACTGAGCGACCACCTAGTGTGGCCGCGCACTGGAGACCCTAATAGAACTAGTTTTGTTACACACTCCCCCAGATTCCATGGGACTGAACCTCTCCGCTTGTACGGGAGTGGAGCATTCACATGGAAACTAATCACAACAAAACACACAAAGTATTCCAACAAGCAATCAAGGTATCCAGAGGTGTGCTCCTGTACAGCGGGTGACGACAGCGGGTTCATCTTCACAGAGTACACACGGAGTGTGTTGGGACATGGTCACTCCAGTGGTCCCACGAACACGTCGATCCCCGTGGAACTTGCGCTACCTGTAAACAGAAAAAGTCAGGCCCACCCTCCCCCAGTATCGACCAACAATCCGCCCGCGGACTGGGACACTGGTGGCAGTGGTCAAAGTAACTTTCGGTCTACTAAAGGAAATAACCATGAAACCTGGGGGGCGTCGCCGACACGCTTCGGAACGGGCTAGACGCCCTCTGGACGGCGACGATGGCCACTTAATAGGTTGAACCATCCTTAGACTGAAAAGCCTAACCCCTACAGAGGTGAGTGACAACTCCCACAACTGCGAGGACGGTTCTAACTAATCCGACTCGGTGTCCCAGCCACCGAGATTTCGCTGCGCCGCGTCCGGCGTCGCTGGGTGATTTGCACCAATGGGTGCGTCCAGGCCGTCCCACCATCATCACAAATTCGTCAACCCTGATGGTGGCGCCTGACAGGATCCTATCCTTACCGCATCAACCCACTACCTAATCTCGTAGACAAGGCGAGGTATGAGTTGTCGGCGTCCGGGTTATCCTTCGGCTGCGACCACTTCGGGGCGCAGGGATGGGGGGTGAGGCACGGGACGACTGCACAGGCTGCACAGGCGTCCGTAGGACCTCATCAATCTGCTCATCCAGGGAGTCTGCCTCCATGCGTCGGACGTCACCAAGACGGACTTGTGACGGTGGCGGCTCCATGGGAGTCCCTGAGCAGACAATATCCATCCTGTTTGGGAACCGATGTTTGAGTTCCTGCTTTGACTATCTCCTCTCCCCCACCTCCTTGAACATGTTGTTCTCTTGAGCCTCCTGCCACTTGATGAGGAGCACCCTCAGACATAGCCTGCATGTCAGATCTGATCTTAACCCCCTTCTGGGATCATCTCAAAATCCTCCTCTTCCACATTGCTTGCAACCGTGGAGATTCATCCACCACCGCTGGCCTGGAACACGGGCAAGTTGTCGAGGTGGTTCTCCTATTCCCCGAGACCGCCGGTGAACTGTACGGATCTTCGGCGCCACCACGCTGGCGCCACGTGTGCCTTCCAATCATTTAAAGAATGCGTGATGGCTCATGAAGTTCGACGGGTCAAATGCACAACTAATAGACTGTCGATAATTCCTGTCTTCCCTGCGAGTCATCCTCTTCATCGGAGTCACACCAGACTTGCAATTCCCAAGTCAGGTCATTGGAACTTGCAGGCTCCTGGTCTTTGCGCTGACATCGGGGTTGCTGCAGCCACCTCAGAATCATCTGAATCCTCATCTCGGATGCTTGTCCATTTCCTTGGCAAAACTTCAATCCGGACAGTCCTCTAACAGCCTATCGGCAGTCACTCAACATCCGGTAGTTGATGAATCCTATGGCCTATCTGCACCTCACCCTGGAATGGAGGAAGTACCGAGGCGGAATCTCGGTGATACGACCTGGTCACTGGCCTCCAGTGTTCCGCCTATAGTGAATTGGCGCATTCGTCATAGGTGTGATTCTTTCCCTGTAGGGAATAATCCACCTCGTCCAATGCCGCTATGAACCTCTTGATTTTTTTTGAAATGCAGCTTGTTGCTCAGTCCACCTTTGCTCCAATCATTCCTTGTTCAGCTCCCGAGGACAGTTCATCAAAGAGCCAGTAGAGGCCCGAACCACGATAGTACCTGGGGAACCCGGAATATTGTCCCATGCCTGGGAAACGTGAAGTCCACCTGATGATGCAGTACAGGGTTCCAGCTGAGTTCTGAAGTCCAGCTGGCTGCAGGATGCATTACGGGTCCGCTGTTTTGTTATACATCATCGTTGTACCTTACAAGATACATCACAGGATACATTCGGGAACTCCGGGTTGCTGTTTCGGTATACGGTATATACATCCCGCTGTACCCTACAAACACATCACAAAGATACATTACTGTCAGGCTCTGGTGTCTTCCTTGGACTGTCTGGCGACAATGTCCCCGCTGCACGATTCTCTCGCGCGTCAAGACATCACGGGTGCATCACATCGTTCAAGCAGCATTTCTGTCCACTCATACTGATCTCCATGTGCCACGAAGGCTGTTTACTCCGCATCATGTGAATCCATCGCCCCCTGCCAGAAATCGCTGGCATTACCAAGCATGAAGAAGAACTCAGATCCTCCCAGTGCATCCCAGCACTCGTCAATCCGTGGAAAAGGGAGGTAGGCATTCTCCTTGGTGACCCGTTCAGTCATCGACAACCGATACAGAGGCGAAGTTCACCTGCCGCCTTCCGCACCTGTGGGGCCGGTGCCTCCCTCCAGAGTGACTTTGACGATTGAATCATTCCATTTCGCCAACATCTTCTCCAAGTCCAGGTCCATATACTCCTGTCCCCTTGATGGGCGGTAGGCAGTTGTGCTTGATCGGTTTCCGTCCTCCTGAGCCAATTGTATGTGTCAGCAGATCCGGAAACTCCGGACTGTCGTTGTCCCAGGAATATATGTCTATATTCCATCACCAATGTCCCAGCACTGATCTCATCATGGTCAACATTCCTTCAGCTGGGAACATACAGCAGAGATAATCAGGGTGTCCCCTGACCCCCTCTGCAAGAATGGGCTCAACAGGCAGCTCAGCTAACTGATGGGCTCCTGCCCCTTCTTCCGTGAAGTACACTTTAACAGTCTGACCTGGCGTCCGGGCGACTCAAGACTCAATCATCCGGAGTCAGCTGTCGGTTGGTCCACTCTTTCCCATGCCTGGTTCCTATGGCATCGACACTGCGCACGTAAGTAGGAATGTGCCATATTTGCAGTTCAGGGGACTTCCACCCCCGTCCGAAGACTGGTTGACGTCCTCATCCAGATGTTTCTCCGCTCATCATTCTGAAAGCATGGTGTGTTTAGCCACCACCATTCCAAGTCCTGACCTCCCGAATGAGGTGCTTCGATTTTCCAGAGTGAGGGGTAGAGATCCGTCTTCCGGCTTATCTCGAGTGACGGAACTGCAAAGAGTTCGTCACTGAGTTTTGCCGTTCCCTCTCTACCAGCACTTCCCGTACCACCCTGGTTGAGTCCTCGACCCGACACATGACACGTTGCACACCCCGAGGGCGTATTCGTATGGTCTTTGTGAGTCGGATGAGGTCCTTGCTATGAACTGTCATTGCTTTTCCAAATCCTACGTCTCGTGCCCCAATTCGTATGGTCCGTGTGGCACAGTCAATTGCTGCTCCGTATGACGATAAACATCCCATGCCAAGCAAGAGATCAAGCCTTTCCAGCCGCCCTACACGGTAGAGCTGACTGCGCCGGCCTCCCTGACCTCAACCTCCCGACATGATGACGCCACGGTACGCCAATGATGCACCACCCCCGCCCGTCAGGTACACCTGAGGGGGGTCGTAGTGGCGGTAGCTGACCGCTGTGTTCCTTGTAGAATTTGTCCACTAGTAAGCTGAACGTTGCTCCGGTATCCACGCACGTTTCCATGGGATCCCGCTGATCCACACCGTGACACGGCATACCAAGGCAGCACCCGACAGTCCCAACGTTTTCCGTATGGCCGCGAATTCGGCATCCACCTCCTGACATTGATACACTGTCTCACCACCTGACTCCTCCGGATCCCACTCGGAGTGCCGAAAGTTGAGCGTGCGGGCTGATGAGAGTCTGTTCCTGACGTTCTCCTTTGCGATATTCGGATCGAGAGTAGCGGTGCATGGTAAATCGAGTCCACACAGCGGACGTTAGTCAGGCGCTGGCAGAGCCCCGACTTCCTCCCCTCCAGGCTGTGGTACCCACCTCCGAGTCCACCCCGGCTAGGTTCTACTCCTTTGCTTGGCTGTTTCTTGCCATGGCTACCAAGCCTCCCGTCCAGTGTTGCGTCTGGAAGCTCCTTCACGCGAGTACTCCCTCGCACATCCTGCTTAGGCGAAAACGATCCCACCTCCCGCGATGGGCTGTACCCCTCGGCCCCAGGTTCACTGTTGGGCTGAGTTAGCTGGTCCGCCGGATCCGACCGGACGGGGTACAGGTTAGACAAGCTCCCCGCACACGGTGGAACAACTCGGTGAGCTGGGTGAGCTGTCCCTAGGTTCACAGACAGGGGACGAGCGGACGCACCGCATGCCGCCCCTGACGAACTGGCGCCGGACTTCCGGGTAGGTTGTCGTAAAATCCGTGGCAGATGATCCCGAACATCCATTTGTCCCGTAGCCCCACTTGACCGCAGATGACCAGAGAACCCTCTCTCTGTCTCCCGGCCCACGTCTTCGTTTTCGCTGCAACACATCGCCTTCCCGTTCCCGGACGGGCAGCCGCACGGTATAATGTCAGCAGGGGGAATTGGCGGCATATTCGCCCTGCTTACTCGTTTTCCGCCGTCGCATCATTTCCGGGGTCGGCATCCGAATCCTTCCCCTCAGAGACATGAGCGACTGTCTTCTTATCACCCTTCTTCTGGTCATTCCTCGGGTGAAAACGACGGCTTCGGGCGTGCTCCGATCTCTCTTTCCATTCCTGAATTTCCTGGTCGGTTGCCTCCGGGCAATTCATTCGTACGTGGCCCGGCTGGGCACATTTCCAGCAGTTCTCGCTGGTCGGATCAAATGTGCGGCCCCGACCCCCTGACCTAGAAGCTCCTGTTCCCGCATCCCTGCCCGCCCCTCGACCGCAGCCTTGCCCCCGCGGGCGCCAGCGCGGCCGGATTTCGATGCCTTCCTGCTCGTCTCATTCGTCTGAGACACGTCAGCCTGTCCGGTCTTTCCGCCTTTTCCCACTGCTGCGTGAGAGGTTCCCTTACGACGGTGGCAATAGGAGCCTGTCGCGGCCTCTGACTGTTTGCCTGCTTCTTTTCCTGCGCCACGAAGGTGCGGTACCTACGGCACCCACTCCGTCCGAATGACAGCTAGTGTGATTCCAGGCTGCAGTGTGAGATCGCCACAGGTTCCTAACCCTGCTGCTCCCGGCGCACTACATCCTCTCCTCAGGCTTTCCGTGTCAGGTTGAGCAACTGGGGAATGATCCCCGCACCGATTCTTCATTTCCTGTCTGCGGGTCAGTAGCTCCTCCTCGGCCGCCCTCATCTCGAATTCCACATAAAAATGCGAGTGAAGGGTCGACTCGAGCGGTGG
The DNA here is from genome assembly GCA_019095985.1 of Streblospio benedicti. Classification (NCBI taxonomy): domain Eukaryota; kingdom Metazoa; phylum Annelida; class Polychaeta; order Spionida; family Spionidae; genus Streblospio; species Streblospio benedicti. The sequence goes on along the minus strand of JAGTTF010005205.1, from coordinate 20,478 downwards.
CCAGTCGCGCATTCCTATGCTGCTACGTCCAGCAATACGCGTAATCCTTCTTGCACTCACATCGTGCATTGCTCCAGTCAGCCTAATCCGTGAGACACCCTTGCCCACTCCAATGTGGGGGTCTGTGTAGGGTCGATTCCACGATCTAGAGTCTCTGTAGACTCCATACTTCTAAGAACAACTGCATTGTAGTCCATCCAATTCTGTGTCCCATCCGGCTTGCAAACTTTGGGAAAGGTTTGACCCCATCCCGAAAGCTCACTATGATGGGATCACCCAGAAGAGACTCCATGTCATCCGAGCTGTGATCCGCTAACAACCATAGACACATGCATTCACCCTAACAGAGGCCTGACATACCCAACTATATCACAACATAATACAATTGAATACAACAGACCCAAAACATGGTAAATGCAAAAGCCGATGGCAGTGGTAATGTCCGAAATAGTGTCACCCGAGCGTTGACTCGTAAGCTCGAGCCTAACCAAAATGTCGCTCCAAAGTGTCATCCGTGCACCGACTCGTATCCCCGAGCCTTCAATTAGCGTCCCGAGAATTCCATTTCTCGCAAAGTCCGAGAGCCCGTATACATTACGGCAAGCACGTTCCAATACGGGATGTCCGTTGCATTACGGGGCACCCGTTTACATACGGCAAGCCCGTATCCAATACGGGATGTCCGTTCCTCGAGCTTTGCCACTCGTAGTGGTGTCCGGTTGTTCGGATTGCTTTCTCCATACTTGTAGCAGTGTTCCTGTAGGGTGTACTCCTCCAGCGACGCACAGGGGGTTTTAATAATCGGCCCATGCAGACGGATTAAACACCCTGTGGGGGAGAAACTGATCCTTGTTTCATGGCTCCCCTGTCACTACGTTTCATAGAAGAACGAGGCCCCTGTGTGTGTTTTGGCCACCCCGTCCCTCATGGCTGATCCTGGCTGATGTCCAATGGCTGGTTGACTGTGACGTCGCCACGCCGCCTCCAGCCCTCCAATTGCACCCGCAGGCGCTGTTCCTGTCTGTAGCTCCACCTCCTATTGATACCTACTGCTTCCTGTTGGGGGATGATGGAGGGAGCTATGGTTGCCGCTATGTTCCTGTATTGGGGCCACCAGGGTTCCCCTGCCTGATGGGTCGAGTTTTAGGGGATCGACAGCCCTCGTGATAGGGTTGGATGCTGGCACAAAGGAGTGCCCCCACATCACTTTCCCTCATCTCCGTTTGCTTCTTGAGGAGAACATGACGATTCATGTCTTTTTCCCCTTCCTCAAGAGCGGACTCGCTTTCTTACATCAGTTCAGCAAGTGTTGGCTGTCTCTGCTTGTTTACCCGAGACGTCGGGTCGGCCACCTTGGCATCCTCACTCACTGAACTCCTTTCTCGAGTCATTCTGCTCACTCCCGTGATCCGTATCAACCCGGTTCGGCACAGAGTCCTTATCCGCCTCTCTACTGTCTGGAACTCCTATGTTTTCATTGCAGGCCGCCCAGGGCATCCGGGGCACCTCGTATCACACCTCGTATGACATCTCGTATGCACGTCTCGTATCACACCACGTTATCGTATGCCGCCTCGTTTGACACCTCGTGACGCTGCACGCATGAGCGCCTCCCGGCGATGTGTCACGGCTTTGTGTCACGGCTGTGTATCCCGGGCGGTGTGTTACGGCGGTGTGTCCCGTTTCCTGCTGATTTCCCCGGGTTTTCCTGGTCATTTGATTCCACCTCCTGCCCACCCATTTTCCTCGGTTGCCGGGGTGAAAGTCCTGTCACATCCCGGGTGTTGTCGGGCCGAAGCCTTCCTCCGGGCAGGTGTGAACTCCCGAGCATGTTTCCCCGCATCACATATGGCCTACTTGTTCCCCGAGAGCCTGTATTCAATACGGCAAGGCCGTATCTGACACGGTGAGCCCGTATCCACTACGGGCTCCTGCAGTAACACTACCGTATGATACGGCCGGCCATTATCCATCACAACGGTGCTCCCGGCCAGTTGCATGGCACAGACACCTGTGCACGGGTGGTGTGAACAAACCCCAATCCTCAGTTCCTCGGGGGGCCTCCAAGTGGGAGGACTTCGCTCCGTCGTGCTGACACGCGTGAAAGCTCCTGCTATACACCTAAGCGTAAATGGGTCACTTAGTCCACGTACTTCCACGGGGAATGAGCAGACGTCCCTGGGGATGATCCCTCCAGGGAGCCACAGGCTCACTGCCCTCAAAGATGGGTGAACGGGCCCATCCTACCTTAGGAGGATGGGTTGTCAGTCCACCTATGCAGTCCCCGAACCTGCCTCTCGCTACTTGCTGTGTAAGGTGGTGTGCAACCCCCGCCATTTGCCTCACGAAAGGCCTCCCGTGGGAGGACTTCGCAAAACCGCACCGGTGCTGACACGCGTGAAAGCTCCTGCTATACACCTAACGGAGGTCCCTAGTCCACGCAGAATGAGCAGACGTCCTGGGGATGAGGGAGCCACAGGCTTGACCCCTCAAAAGATGGGTGAATGCGGGCCCATCCTCCATAGGAGGATGGGTTGTCAGCCCTACCTATGCAGTCCGAACCTGCCTTGTCAAAATCTGCAGCCCTAATGGCTCTTCAGTACTAGGTGGTAGTGTACTGGTCTTAATCCTACAAGTGGCCATAGTGAACGAACATAACAACCTTACAAGGTGTGTGTAACAGGGGCTTATACTTAGTCCAGTGCAACCTATATTACTACTTTATACTGAGCGACCACCTAGTGTGGCCGCGCACTGAGACCCTAATAGAACTAGTTTTGTTACAATACTACTAATCACGTTATCTTGGAAATATCACTTAGATTATGTCTGTAATAAAATTAGTAAAAGTTTTTATTTAATAGCAAACGCTAGGAAGGTAAAAGGACACAAACTCTTTAATTCAATTGTATTATTCATTTATATATTCATATATTCAGTATGGTATTATTGTCTGGGGAACAGCCAATGCTAATATTCTAAACAAAGTAATTGTACTGCAGAAGAAAATAATAAGAATGATTTGTGGAATAAGAAGTAGAGAACATGCATCTCCATTATTCAAGAAGTAAAAACTTCTAAAAGTAGAAGATATCTATAAATTCAAGATCTGTTCAACTGTATTTTAAAATAACAATAGATGCGCTCGCCAGCACTCTGTCAAGCGTTAGCAGCCCGTCACACGTACATTTTAGTGACGTGACGGACTGCTAACGTCTGACGGAGTGCTGGCGCACGCATCTAGGTGATTTGTCAAATCTATCTTGGACAAACCTCTATAAAGGTACTGATATTCATTCTTATAACACAGGAAACAAAAGTGATTTCCGAGTTAAATGTAAAATTAAAACTAATTATTCTAAAAGTACTTTTCAATATGCTAGTGCTAATTTATGGAAAACTTTATCTACTAATGTTAAAATAGCTAAAAACGTATTTTACGTATAAAGAATTAAATAATTACATTCGCCAATCAACCCATTGGAAGAGATACCTTGATCATCTGCGTGGCTACCATTCTCCGTACTAGGTGCTACTATTATTATGGATGTTTTACTAAATACTGTTGTTATTGTTATTGTCAATTATTAAGTAAGTAGTTATTGTTATTGCCAATTTATAATCATAGACCAAAGGATAATTTTGCTTTGTACACCCATTATGTAATATGATTAAAAAAAAAAATATTGTTCTAAATACTTATCCTATGTATGTATGTAAACTTACTCAAATAATGTGTAATGTAATTGACGATGCCTAGTGATATTTGTACAGAATTTATGTATATTAGTTTATCACAACTACTATGTCGTGCAAAATTAATATAAGTCACCAGATCATGTATCACAACGCACCCGGCTTGTTCCGACCAGCACTTGCATAGTCACTTCCCAGACTGCGTTATGAGCACACGGAGAGAGGTGACCTTTTTATTAACACTATATGTGCAAAGGTCCTTCATCTCTCCTTTTCGCACCTTTAAGGCTAGAATTGTCAGTATCACACCAAAGAGACTCACCCAGGCACCGCTAGGTGCCAAGCTAGCGATGTCTAGTAAGTCTGGAAGGTGATACTTAAATCTCGACGCAGATGAGGAACGGGCAGTCTGGTTACCAACTGAGAAAGCACAATGTACTACACAAGAGTTGGCTATTCTCGTCACTTAACACTTCTAATGACGTAGATGTGCACACTTGCAGAAATTTCATCATTTTCAATCTGTAATTTGCAAAATATACACATTTTTTGAACAGGTAAAGCCCAATTAAAATGTAAGGGCAAATTGCATGTTGGGACCCCCACTGACATGAACTTGAGAAGGAAAGCATAACATTTATCGCTCATTAATATCAAATGCATAGGAGATTATACAATACCATTAATAATGTGAAATGGTGGCCTAATATAGGGATTATTTAAACTTTCTAAAACCAAACACAGTTGGTCCAATCATTGCCCATCTGCCTCTTAACAATATAGCGATTTTGCATAGTTAAAAGCCTGAAATGTTTGAAATTTTTTTAAGTGTGCAACATCTTTTCAAGTTATGAAGAAGCATAAAAAATTCTCATGTGGGTTGAGCATTTTAGTGTGAATCATTTCCAATAATTTACAGAATAAGTGTTAAGGACAAAATTGATACAAGCCAAAAATTAATGGAATAAAGTTGGTGTCAGCTCAATTATGACATCACATATGCTTTCGAGTTTTTAAACCAATTAAGATAATATTTTATCTTATGTAGAACTATACAGTGTGTCATACATGCATATAATTTTCATTAAGAGAACAGTAATTTGAAAGATTAGGGCCATAAAGTGGCAAAATTGATATAAGCATTTTACAGATTTGCCAACGTCCTATAATACTTACAATTAGACGGACAACTACAAGAATGCCATTAAATCTCTTAAGATTTAACACTACTATTCTACCTTTAATATTTCTATGTCATATAAGTAAGTTGCACTGGACGCAGGTTTATTATCCCCTTTGTTACACACACCTTGTTGTTATACCTTCTTAAGCCCACTGTAGGATTAAGGACTCAGTACACTACAGTACTGAGACTTGGCCATTAGGGCCTCAGTTTCCTTGTAGACGCTAGTCGGATAGCACGTAGGGCTGGTAACCTATTCCTTTGGGAATAGGCCTTCTTTACTTATCTGACGGGGCTAGTCGGTGGCGAACCCCCCTCCTCCTGCGCCTGGGACCGCGTGGCTTCGTAAAGGGGACGCCCTGATCGTTGCGTGTCAGCACCGGTGCGAAGTCCTCTCCGTGTAGGGGCCTGTCGTGAAACCCGGCTTGTTAGTCACCAGGCACTCGCCCAGTACGCTGGACGGTGGCCTGTACGTGGGGTACCAGTTAACACAACGAGGAGTTGCAAGGGAACCAACATCGTCCAGGAGTCAGCCGTCCGTCGCATGTCCTAGCTTTGGGCTAGTGGCGTTGCGAATCAGCACAGAGCGTGGCCAAGTGACCATCTTTGGTCAAGCTGGTGCCATGACCGACTCCACTTTGTTTACAGTTTGGTGCCGTGACCAGGACCTTGCGACTGTACACGCCTACGGGGCGCGATACGAATGTGAGATCAAGTCACCATGTCCGACCCATGACGTCCAAAGAAGTGGTTCGCAGGAATCGCGAACACTTTATCCACCGCGAAGCTAGCATGGAGTGGTCGCAAGGGCGAAGTCGCCCAGTTGCCGACTGAACAGCAGAGAGAAAGAGGGTCGTGAGACGCGATGCCTATAGCACAACGAGACGATCATCGTGATCCCCGCCACTATAGGTCGGAAGGGGAGCGAGAAGTTGTGTACCGGAGAGAGAGAGAGTCGCGGGATGCAATACCTGCAGCACCACGAGACGACCATCACGAATCCCGCCACTATATGTCGGAAGGGGAGCGCGAGGTCGCGTACCACGCCGAGAAGCGAACGAAGCAACGCGATGTCGAGAAGAAAGTTCGCCGACCATTGAGTGAGATTGAACTCTCACCACCAGTGACACGCAGTTGCAATGCTCTGACCTTGAGATGGAGTGGCATGACGGGCGGGGTGCAGGCAGACCCATTGGTCCGTACTGCTTCCTTACCGCAGCTGCTGCCTAAGGCCGGATCATTGACATCAACGGCTACAGAAGACCCCGTGCTGACACCGTCTGATGCGGGGAAGAAGTCTCTGCAGGGCGTGACCGTGGTACACCGCGAGCAGACCCCGCCGCCGCCCCCGGTAGGGGACGACGACGGGGCAACTGAGAAGGAAACGGGTGCTAATTCCCAGGAGGAAGACGAAGCTGCCAGTCAGACTAGCGAGGAATCGGAGGAAGAGGTGCTCGGGAATGAGGCGTTAGCGGGCGACAGCCCGCGGCGTAATGGAACCGGCTATCAACCGGGTCCCGACTCGCAGGAGTTCGGGGCTACGGGAGTTCGGGAAATCCGACACCGAAGGACGGAAGAAGGTGGCGCCGGCCAAGAGAGGGCAAGGCGACATGTCTGGGTCGGTTAAAACGAACCCAGGGCGCATCGAGACGATTTAAAGTAGGGCGACAGATAACGAGCGTCCCTACAGCGAGTACAAGGACAACGGCATTGGGGAGGGCTCGCTAGAGTACCTCCAGGCTGCACATCAGTTGGGGCTTCGAGAGATGAAATGGAACCATCTCTGCCGCCTGGAGGAGTCGCAGAAGTTTATGGGAGGCGGCGCAGAACGCGTGCTACTCCTGGGACCAGTCTGCGACTATCCTCCGGGGACGAAAGTAGGACTTCCACTGCGATGGGTGAATGAGTGCGACTCTCACGCCTATGACCTGACACTCGGGACTACCGAAAGGGTGTTTCTCGAAGTGTTGCAAAATAACAGCACCGCCATTCGCAAGAGGATTGCAGATAAAGGGCGTGAAGGTGCGAATGAGATTAGGCAAGAGTGGAAGGGAATCTTGGACGGGGTACTAGTCCCGGGCCAAGAAGAACAACGGGCAGAGCTCTGGAGGCGTACGACGCGACAAATCACCGACTGGGAAGTCGAGTTGATCCCCCATTACCTGGTGCAGTCTAAAAAGTGGCAGGAAATGACAGACGAGAGCGAGGCGGAAGCAGCGCGAACGGAGAGGGCAAAACAGGCGGTATCGCACCCGCCACCGACTCACGAAGCAGAGCCGACCTAGTCACCGCTCGTTTCGGGTGGGGAGGTGAAAGAGGATCGGTCTGCGAAACGGTCGCCACCACGCGAGCTGAAGAAGTGGGAGCAGGACGCGGCTAGTCCACCTCTCTTTCCGCCTCGGGGGAAAGGCCGGGACCCTAATACCGGCGCACCAAGCGAGCGAGGGGCTGACACATCCCCGCCACCACTTATTAAGCCACGGATACGCCGACAACTTTGCCGATCTCGACTTTTTGAGGGCCGAGGTTTCGCGACTTGAAGCCGATAGCAAAGAAGAGGAGCGCCTGCGGGCACGGATCGCGGAGCTACGGGGATTGAGATCCACCAGCAGGGGCGTGAGCCCGATCCAAGGTCGACCCGCATCCACCCCTGTCAGTGCCTCGCAAGGGGCCTCGACAGGAGACAGCCAGCATCAAGGGGGTGCCCGACCACGCACTGAATGTGGTCGCGACACGCCGAGGTCATGGAGGATCGGACTTCCACGCCGAGGAAAGTGGCGAATCGCGAGCAGTCGCCGAACCCTCTGCAGAAAGAAGAGGCGCTTGGAAAATGCAGCCTCCCCCCTGGGTGAGAGGGGGCTCTGGATGAGTACAAGATCAAAAAGAGGCCAAGGTTGGAAGGAAGAGGAAGCTGACTATGTCCGCGTTAGGTCACGCAGAACCTCCGGCGCAAGGGGAATCGACGGGTTGGGTCGTGGAGAGTGTTGGCACTGTGGAGGATGGCCGACTTACCGCCAGGCGGTTGTTTTAAGGTGAACAGATTTCAAGGATGGCAATCTGATGTCCTCCTGGTTCAGGCAAGGAAGAAGCCGGACAACCATAATTTGGCCCAGAGAGAGCTCTGTGGTTGAAGGAGGGAAACGAGTAGGCAGGGGAGCTAAAGTCCAAGTTTCCCCTGCCGCTGATACGAACAATCAACCTCAGAGGTCACCGCAGATGATGGGGAGCTACTAGCCGGATTTGAATTTATCTTGACCCAGTGAATGCCGTGGTTCGGGAGGCATGCCGTGAGACAGCCCAGCTCACCGCCTATGAGGCGATCAGGACGCCGGAGGAAGAGCCTCCGGGCGAAAAGCCCTAGGCATTCGAGGAGGATGTGTTCGCTCCAGTTTGGTCTAGTGGCCCGGGTTTGGTCTAGTGGCTCCGCCAACCGCCGGATTCTCGGGACCAGGCTTATTTCACACCTGGGAGGGATGGACAGGATGCAGGGAGCCGCGGGCCGGACGAGAGTCTTGGTGCGACTACATCGCATGCCGTTCCTGAGTGCAGTCGAGGGAATGTACGGGATTGTTGCACTAATTTAGTAGCGACTGGGCGACGGTCTGGTAGCGCGCAGGAAAGAGCCAGGCGCAGAGACAAAAGCTTTGTTTTTCGGGGGCCGTGAGGTCGCATCGGAAAAGGGCGAGGAGATGGGGGTGGAGTCGCGGAAGACCCCTGCGAGGGACCGTGGACAGAAGCTGTCATCCCATGGCTCGAGTAACGTCAACCCAACATCAACAGTGCACTCTAGCAGTGGACGAGGGCGACTGTCGCACCTCTTCGCCAGACGGGCCTCGCGATTCATTGCAAGAGCTGCGTCGGGAGAGGCGATCAGTGTGTGCCAGCAGGAGAAGACATCGCGCATGTGCGCAAAGCAATGGCCTCGCCAGAGGCCGCTCTCGTATGTGTAGGTGTCGCGTGGATCTCGCGGGGTCTGTGCTCGCGACGTGCCTAGATACGGGGGCCACCTTCAGCCTACTTTCGGACGCCGTGTATTCAAGATTACGAGGGCAGCTGCCGCCGTTACAACCAGCGAACCTCATGCTCACAGGGGCTGGGGAGAGTCGCCGACGTGAAGGGGCAGTGCCAAGTCGACCTGGTTTTAGCAGGGGCGACTTATCAACAGACAGTGTATGTCGGGCGGTTAGAAGGTCTCGACCTTCTGCTCGGCATGGACTTCCTCGCGACATATGAAGTGGAACTGGATTGCGGGGCACGGACAGTGCGAATTGGCGCCGACGAGATACCGCTCGGAAGGGCGCTGAAGGTGGAGAGCAACGACCTGGTGAGAATGAACAAGACCGTGCGAATCCGCTCGTGGGGCGTACAGCGCGTGTCTTGTCATCTACCGGACCTTTCCAGGGTGGGGCGCGAGGTATTAGTAGAAGGGGTCGCAAATTTGGGTGATCTCCTCTTCGTCGTGCCGTCGCTGGAGGTCGTCGAGGAGGACGGAAGCATTCCGTTGACTCTGAAAACCAGGGAACGTTGTTCCGAGAATTACAGAAAGATTTGGTCGTGGCCAAAATCACCGACCTGCCAACCACGGAAAGTCCCTCTGCCTGGCGAATATGGCAGATACCCGCCCAAGTGGCGAGTGTCAATGCTGTAGGAGCACGACACGGGAGCGAGTGGACCAGTCGGCAGCTGATCCCGGAGAGTATGGGTCTTGAGTCCTCTCTGATCAAGAGCGACTGTAAGTTGTACTTTGTGGAAAAAGCTCCGGCACGGCCGTCGGCTGAGCCCACTACTGATGGAGAACTCGGGAGTTTTCCCGAGTATCTTCGCTGCATGCTACCGACTGAGGGAGAATTAGCGCCAGACGAGATCGCCAAGGTTGAGGCCCTGGTGATGGAATATCGGGACATATTCATGGGACCCGGGGACCCCCCGGGCTCCACGGATTTGATCCACCACAAAATTGACACGGGAGACGCGACGCCGATCAAGCAGAACTACTTTCGCCGCTCGCAGAAGGAGCGGGAGTATGTTGACGCAGAACTGGATAAAATGTTGGAGAGCGGAGTTATCCGCCCCTCCAAGTCGCCGTGGGGAGCACCGGTAGTGCTGGTCCGCAAGAAGTCGGGAGAGCTGCGATTCTGTATTGATTTTCGCAGGCTGAATGAAGTTACCCGGAAGGACGCTTACCCCCTACCACGGATCGACGAATGCTTGGATGCCCTCGAGGGGTCCAAGTACTTCAGTACGCTTGATCTCGCGAGCGGTTATTGGCAGGTAGCCATGGACCCGGAAGACGCGGAAAAGACAGCTTTTGTGACACATCGTGGCCTCTTTCAGTGGACCGTGATGCCCTTCGGCCTCTGCAACGCGCCCGCGACGTTTTGTCGCCTCATGGAGATGGTGCTCGCTGACATCGTGTGGAGCCAATGCCTCGTGTACCTCGACGACATCCTCGCTTTCGGGCGGGATCTCGGGGTCGCGCTGCTGAACCTCCGCGCAGTCTTCGAGCGACTACGACGCGCGAATTTGAAATTGAAGCCCAGTAAATGCACGTTGTTTGCGACTAGTGTAGAATACTTGGGGCACGAGGTGGACGCCGATGGAATTCGTCCCAGTCGCAGCAAGATCCAAGCTCTGCAAGACTGGGCGGTACCAAAGAATCTGAGCGAGATGCGAACGTATCTGGGTTTCACTGGATACTATCGTCGTTTCGTTCCGAACTACAGCGAGTGGGCTCGCCCACTGACAGAGTTGACCAAGAAAGGGGTGTCATTTCGGTGGACCCCTGAGCAGCAGAAGAATTTCTAGAGAAACTACCACTTCTCTACTACCCGAAACCAGACACCGCATTCCATCTGAAAGTGGATGCGAGTCTGTTCGCCATCGGCGGGACACCGGAGCAAGAACAAGACGGGCGGTTCGTTCCGCTCGGCTTCGCCTCAAAGATGCTGTGTAAGAGTCGCCAAGCCTATTGTGCTACTAAGCGCGAGTTTTATGCAGTCGTGTTCTTCATGCGATACTTCCGAGACATTACTAGGGGCACGATGGTCATCATATGGACCGACCATGCAGCGCTCACGTGGGTCCAGCAGTATCATCAATCCGACAACATGTATATGCGGTGGATTGTTGAGATGGGCTGGTATAAGCCGTGGGAAATACATCACGTCGAGGGGAAACTCAACGTGGTTGCGGACACTTTGTCACGCAAGCGTGAGAACTACCCCGAGCTGAAGGAGGCGTTTTGTAAGCGCAAATCGTGCAATTTGGGAGAATGCCCTGATTGCTTGTTCCACAAGAAGAAAATGGACAAGTGTCGGGACACCGACTCAGACGACTCGGACGAAAACCCGGAGGTTGCGACCTCCTGCGTCAACACATCGCGGATCAACACAGTCGCGCCGCCCGAGCCTAAATGGGAATTCGCGGCGCGCGACGTTGATTCTGACGACGACGATGAAGAACCAGAATTGGTGGATGGGGTAGACTTTAATGTTTATCTCACTCGCCGACTCTTCGACTTGCCGAATCGCAACCACCTGGACCTTCGTCTCGCAGAGGCGGAGGATGCTATCCTTTTGGCGCGCGAAAAAGTCGCGGTGCGACGGTCAGCACGACTGGCCGAGAAGCGTCGCGGAGCGGCCCCCGCACCACGACCCTTGGTACGCGGGGAGGAGTCTGATGAAGAGGAGGCCGAAGAAGAGGAAGTGCTGAGTCCACCTATCGTGGGCCAGTCAGTCAACGACGCTGAGACTCAGTGTCAGCAAGTGCTGAGTCACTTCTCTGCGGAGGAGTGGTGCGAGGCACAAGGGGAGCGACCAGTGCATCCAACGAATCGCTGAATTAAAAGGCAAAGTGGGGGGAAATGACTGCGACGTCACTGCTCTTCTTGGCGTGAGACGCCGGAGGTGCAGATGTACGGTAGCTGGTGGAGCGACATCTACAGGGGAAAGGACGGCGTGTGGCGCCTCCGTAAAACATTACCGCTAAGCGGAAAACCGGAAGAGAAGCTGCGACTACCCCTCGTGCCAGTCGCCTGGCGGGAAAGCGTGTGACGGTGCTTGCACGTGCATAGCGTGAGCCATTTGGGCTACGAGCGTGTGTTTGAAGCTGTTGCAACGACTTTTGCCTGGCCGGGGATGCACGAGGATGTGAAGATGATGTGCCGCCGCGTGCATCACATGTCAGCAATGCAAGTCGGGACCAGGGGGTGGCAACGCCCCCATGCAGCATGAATACGTCGGATTTCCACACGAAAGCAGGTCGCGATTGATTTGCAAGGCCCGCTGCCCGAGACCAGCATGGGACATCGTTATGTCTGCGTGATTCAAGACTACTTCTCCAAACGGATGGAGTTGTATCCCCCAAATAAAGTGCCTCAACCCCAGGACAGTGGAGGCAGTCGTCAATGAGCTCTTAGGCGACCCGATGCCCAACTGCGCGAAGATGGACGCACACTTGTATGTGCGCAGTGTACCCAGCAGAGAGACCAGGAGGTGGGTTGGGTTCGAGAGCGTATTTGAGTTGGCCAATTTCCACATGAAGGGGGATGTTGTTTTTCTGCCCCTTGCTGCAGTGGAATGGCGGTGGAATGTTGCCGCCACCGCGTCAGAAGCGATCTTCCCCTGCTCTGACCTGACCGTTCAACACATGGTGGTTGAACATTTGAATGAGGTCGTTGTCAAGAAGGCATGGCTTTTGGGCGCGGGCCTAGAAGGACGCCACTATTCCAAGAATAAGGACGCGAGGAGTGAGGAGGAAGACGGTGAGCGCTGGGATGGAGACATTAGTTCACCCCGCTCAGTCGCTCAGCAGCTTGGTGCTGGTGCGAGTTTATGAGCATTTATGTGTCACATATCGGGTTCCCTCAAGTCATCGGGCGCAAGAAATGGTTTCCCTGATGCAAAGCTGGCACGAGTCTTCGTGGGCTTCCATCTATGTAGAAGTGGACATGGAAAAGCAGCCACTGTGGGATTACAGCACAAAGACTGGCCGAAGAGTGCCGCGAAGACTTCTTTTCAGTGGACGGCTGCCCTCAGTTCTCAGACTACGGTGACAGTCCCTTTAAGGGGCCGAGCCGGTACAGCGAGATGGCAGCGCCGCAACCAGTGCGCACCAGCAAAGCGGCAGCTTTTGCCAAAGATCCCCGCAGAAAGAAGTCAGCCGCAGGTCGAGCTCCTGAGCCTGTGTCCACACCGGTGCCTGCGAGGCATAGTGTGATGCAGGCCCTCTTCAAGTCGGTGAAGCGGGCTTGTTGCTCCTCGCCGAGTCGACGCAAAGTCCGACAGTAAAGAAACCTCCTGCGGCGAGGTCACCAGTTCGTCGGAGTACCCGCCGGCTTGTTGCCGGCACGGGCACACCACCTCCTCCATCACGGGCATCCCGTTTGGGACAGCGGAAGGGGCGAGGCGATGGGGGAGAGAGTGGCATTGCACAGAAGCCGCCAGTCCGAGGCTGACAGCATTAGCCCGACACAAGGGGGGTGGGAAGAAACCATCCATCACGGGGTCATTTACGATACGACCGCAATACTTGGGCAGGTCGCGGGGCAAAAGGCCGAGGAAGAATTAAAATTTCGGAGCTCGAACATGCTGCTTTGGAAAAGGAGCTCCGCACTGCGGGAGACTAAGTGGGCGGGATCGCGTTGGTCTCGACCAACAGATCCTCACACCCAGACCAAGAGAGGCTACGAATACAAGGAGGAGGTCGACGCCTACCACGCCGAGAGGGACGACGCACGAGAGAGCGCAATGCACTGCAAGCGGAGTTGGAAACTGCGCAGGGCAGCTGCAAACAGCTCACCGCTGAAGTGCAGGCTGTTCTGGGCGCGGAACGGCATGGCGTCCGAAGTGTTGGTGCAATGGCATCCGAAGCTGGCATCATTGGGCTCTGCGCGATTCAGCAGGGAGTTTCGCAGCGCCACCTTCAAGTCGGGCGGAGCTGCAGTGGTTGTCTGAGGGGGAGCTGGTTCGTGCCGATGGCGCGACCGCCGACTTTCGGGCAGCCGACTGGCGGACGCTGCAGGACCTCATGAATGATCAGCGTGGGGGAGATCGCCAACGCGCGCGACATGCTGACTGCCCACAAGAAGGCTGTCCCCGAGTTCGACGTGCACTCGGCTGTCTACACTTGTGTACGACAGCTGGTTGCCGGGCTCGAGGATTTCATGCGGCAGACTCTGGCCCTCATTTACCCAGCACCACATCGGCAGAACTCTCTGGCCGATGAACTCCAGCGGCGCCCGAGCGTTCCTCGCCCTGTATCGTGGTTGACCAGCTCAACACGACCACAGACAGGGGACGCTTCATTGCGGCAGGAGTTGGCACTTGCACAGCAAGAGGCCAAATTGTACAAAGGAGTTTGCGCAGCAACGGACAGCCGACATGGATCGCATGCATCGGCAAGGCGCGAAGAATGCGGACCACATTCGCGAGATGTCGGCAACCTTCAAGGAGTTGATCGACAATCTGCGCGACCTATCCCTGCAGAACCGCGACTCTAAGGGAGATCGCGACCAAGGGTCTGACAGCCCACAGGTTACTCTGCAGTCCGCCGCCCTGGAACAAGAGCTGGACGGTTGTTATGACCGGTTCCAGAGCATTGGAGCAGCATCAGACTCCGTCAAGATGACAAGGAGGTCTGAGGAGGTCGGGAGCGTATTGGGAACGTCGGGGGCGACGATGGGGTCTAGGCCCGATCGTGCGTCCTCGCAAACTCTCAGTTTGTCCTCGTCCAACCAGAGCCGTTCGTCCAACTCCGTGGCGAGTATGGACGTGACGTCCGACACCGGGGGTCCAACTGCCGTTCCTGCAAGTTTACCAGAAAGCGGCGACAGGGCTGCCCAAACTGAACCCACCGGCCGAGTGAAGTGGAATCCTGTTCCGTCGGCATCAGCAGAGAGGGCGAAAGCTCGTGCCTCCAAGAACAGCGGGTCCAAGTCTGGCATCCCGCTGGTCAAGAAGTAGGATGCGCCGGGTGGGGAGGAGCATATCAAGCCGACCGACGGGTCGAGGGTGGTATGTTCTGATGTGAGGTAGGCAGCACCGATGAGTGTTGGCCAGGTTTGCCCAGCAACGCCGGACACGGCGTGGCAAAATCTTGATGGTTGGACATCAAGGGAGTAAGGGTCGTCCTCGCAGTCGGTGGGCCAGTTACCACCCCCGTCTGTAGGAGTTGGGCTTTTGAGTCCAAGGGCGGTCTGACCTACAGTGGCTTTTGTATTGTTTGCCGTCGGCTAATTGTACTCTACATGGTACACCATCCGACATCGTAGCCGGGCGCCCCTCCATGTAGTTTGGCCTTTTTTCGTACGGCCCTCTTCCAAATTTCCCTTCAGTTTTGTTAATAAGTCGCGGGGTCCTGTTACCCCCCTCCTATTTTTAACGGTGTCCACAGTCCTGCTGCGTTTCACTTATACACCAGGTGGACGTTGGGGAGAGTTTTTACTTTTTATATATTTTCAGGTGCTCGGGCGTGGCAAGTGTGAAAGACGGCCCAAGTGCGCGACCTGTGTCGCAGTATAGCGTCAGCTCGGGACTTAACCTGAGAGCAGTCGTGGAAGTCCCGAACAATGGAGTGCGAGTGGAGAGAGAATGTGGCCGCGTCCCGAGTGCCGCCCCGCGCCGTGTACACTTTGGATACTTTTCACTGTTTCGTTGAATGTGTAGTTCCCACGCAGGTAGGCTATACCCGTATAAGCGGTGTAGTCCTAACTCCGTGTGATCTGGATGAGTGTGTAACGAAAATATTCTCAGTAGGTCTCAGTGCGCCGAGGTTGCAGCAACCTCGCAGAGTATAAAGTAGTTATAAGTAAGTTGCACTGGACTAGGTTTATTATCCCCTTTGTTACACACACCTTGTTGTTATACCTTCTTAAGCCCACTGTAGGATTAAGGACTCAGTACACTACAGTACTGAGACTTGGCCATTAGGGCCTCAGTTTCCTTGTAGATGCTAGTCGGATAGCACGTAGGGCTGGTAACCTATTCCTTTGGGGAATAGGCCTTCTTTACTTATCTGACGGGCTAGCCGGTGGCAAACCCCCTCCTCCCCACGCCTGGGACCGCATGGCTTCGTAAAGGGGACGCCCTGATCGTTGCGTGTCAGCACCGGTGCGAAGTCCTCTCCGTGTAGGGGCCTGTCGTGAAAACCCGGCTTGTTAGTCACCAGGCACTCGCCCAGTACGCTGGACCGGTGGCCTGTACGTGGGGTACCAGTTAACACAACGAGGAAAAGAAGCTGAAAGATCAAAAGGCCGGGTTATCCTACCATATGCAGCGAAGGATCTCAGAATTTCAGAAACAAACACTTAGTAGTTACGGCGGTGAAGCGCTTTCACGCAGATTCTATCAGGAACATCCTAGTACACCCAAAAAAATAAAGTAGATAAGATGGACAAATGAATTGTGTACAAGATTCCATGTCATGATAAAGTGTACATCAAAACGGCAGAAAGGTTGTACCAGACTGAAGGAACATCAGAGATGTAGTTTAACCAGAAAGGAGCATTACACCAGATCCACACAAAGAAAGAGTCTAAAAGGGAAATAAACAAGAGTGCCATCACAGACCATGCAAAACCAGCACAACCATCAGATAGACTGGGAGGGAGCCAGAGTAATAGATAGAGAGAGTGAATGGAAAACCAGGACCTCATCAAAGAGTCTGTGTACATCCGAACTTGCAAGCAGGTTATGAAAACAGGGGGAAGAACAGTTTATGAGGATCCCAACAGTTGTTTAGCGGAAGAAACTGAGGATTGTAAATGTTTTAAAAATATCTAGTGTTGTGAACAAAGAAAGATGAACCAACATAATGATGGTTTTTTAAAATAAAAATGATGAATGTTGGAGCATGTAAAACGTTGTCTATAAAACAATTGGTTTCTGCTGATCAAAACCCGAAAATAAACTCCAACAGTCATCATGTACAGGTATTTTATCATGAATCTGAGGCTTTACAGTGTAGGCAAGATAATGAAAACCATAGAATAACCTACATCAGCATGGGACCCTACTGGAGAACTATGTGAAGTCGATATTTGGCGAGAGACTGGTCCGATCGTGGTCCTGAAAATCTGATCCGTGGTCGGGCTGCTTGAATCCAGGAGGCGGACATTACTTGGTAGTGGTGATGGACTCGCACATGGAGGCTCAGCCAGGATGGCTGGGCCATTGCTGGAGGTGATCAGCGAGACCCCCAAGACGCTGGTCAGCTACTACATTGACGCAGTAATCATTAAAATGGTGAGTTTTACCATACTTGCCTACAAGTTTTTGATGAGTGTAGCTTGGTACATTGAACTAGCAATAACAGACGACTCACACATTTTTCTTATTGTTTATTTGATTCGGTTGTGGTGAATTTTTGTGTGGTTTTCTACAATGAACATAGAAAATTAACAATATAGTCAACTATAGATTCAAACTAATTACAACAATTATTATTATAAAGTCTACTATATACCTGAATTATTAGAGTCTAATATTCTTTCTGATAATAGCTAAGCACTTGGGCAGAAGATTCCGAATAATTACTATATTTGAATGGAAATCATCTAGTTACATATAATAACGTATGACGATACATAAACATAAATAACTTTAGAGACATAGGCCTTGAACCAAAATGTTACTAATATATGCCAAATCACAAATTTAACACTATTTACATAAAAGTCATGTACCAAAACTCCAAAAAGTAGGCCTCCAGTGCGCGACTCATTGTAGCATGGTCGCAGACTATAAAAAACAGCCCCTTATATAAGTTGCACTGGAGAAGGTTAGGATTTCCTTGGCTGCACACACACCTTGGATAGGCTTATGTTGTTGTTTATTATGGCCACTGTAGATTAGGGGGAACAGTATTCTTTTTGTACTGATATGAGCCGAATAGCGGCAGTTCTATCTTAGATGCTGGATGGGCAGCAAGGGTTGTTGACCTATTCCTCGGAATAGGCCCTCATTCCCTTGTTCTTCCTGGAGGTTGGCCGGTGGCCTTCCTTCCCTCGTGGTCTAAGTCCGGCGTGGCTGTGTGTAGGGGACGCCTGAACTACACATGCGTGTCAGCACTGGTGCGAAGTCCCCCCTGAAACAGGAGGTGACACTGCCTTTGTGAAACCCAGGGTGAACACAGTCTTGCCAGTGGGTAACCGAACCCAGGCCGGGCAAGATGAAGGCAGTGCTCAGACAAGGCTGCAGCAGATTACTGTCAATTTCTTCACAGATTGCTGCAGACCAGCATCTCACAAGAGTACACGCAAGAAAGGGAGTCAATGTGGTGACCTGTGTCTCCGGGATTAGCAGCCATGGTGGAAGCAGGGGAATTCTATAGAACACGTAACGTGACGCGTAATGCAATAAAACGTGTGCATTTAGCCTTTTTCCAAGTGGGGCAAAATGGCACATGCATTCAATTACTTCTTGCCATTTCTTTGATTTTATGTATATCTTCATAATTTTTGGTACACACATAGTACAACTGCTATTCTACAAGATGGTATAACTTTTATGAAAATAAACCAAATATTTAATGGGGTATTAACACAAACACAAAGTATGTGCGTTTTTGTAAAAAATCAAGGAGATATCTTCATAATGGGATCATTTTCAATTTCCATCCCTAAAAATGTCTAAAATTTTATATGTTAAGCATAACTGTATATAATCAAATAAATTACCATCAATTTTTGGGCAGGCCCCCTGAACATAGTTTTTTATGCTTTTAATATCAACGTCGCAAAATCTATGATTCTTTCGCACGTAAAGTGATAATAATATATATTTTCCAATATTTTGAAAGATACATGATATAATTGAAAAATTCAAAGAGTACTTTATAATAAAAGTAATATATTACACACACAGTAAAAAATGAATTTATTATCAACAACACAAACCAATGTCATATACCCTTTCTTTTACGGTGTCAGATCTCCGGAGACCATGATTTTGCATGCTTGAGTGGATGCTACATGCGCTGACGTGAAATTTTCATAATGGGATCATTTTAGGAAAAAAATATTTTTTTCAATTTCTTTTTCCTCCATGTCATTCAGCATAGAATGAGGTTTTCTAAACTGTAAAAATCACTTAATTTGGCCCAAAAATAAGTTTTTAACATAATGTAGAAGCACACAGTAGTGTGAATTGAAATACCCAACATGCACAAAAATGATGATTTCACCAACATGGGTTTCACATTGCAAGTAATCCAATGTGCTGACATTTTAACATGAAAATCAATTCATGAGATATTTATATCATAATGAAGCTTATTTGCTCTAGATTATTTTTTAATTCATAGTAAATGTATTTGCCACCATAGAATGTGTTTAACACATTAAAACAGCCGGCCTTATCAGTGAATATTGAGATAATAGAACCGCATAAAAAATGGCAAAAAAAATGGCATCCCATAACAGGAAGTGCTTCTAATGACCGAGAATGCTTGAAAATATAATAAAATTTATTAAATAGAACTTAGACATGAATGAATATGTATTTGATTATAATTTCTATAGTTAAGGAAAAAAGAATTATTATGAATGATTCTTTATTATGATAATGAATGTGATAAATGAATACGAAAGATGGTCATAAAGTTTAAAGAAAATATTGGTATGAGGACGCACACAAGTAGTATAGAGAGAACTCTATATAGTTCTAGACACTATAAGCCAATAGTGGCTGCTCCATTAACATCTTCTTTTAAAAACGCTCCTGTATAATAGAGAAAAAAATGAAACACAAGTTGAATAATAAGTATAGAGCTATATAACATCTGTCTGTCACACTTTCTCATTGCTGTTAATGATGGCTGATGTAAGTCCACGTGCGCAAGTTCACTTCACTGACATGATTCTGTGATTTTAATAAAATGTTAGTCACTATGGGAATACCAGCAGAGGAACATAGGCCGCAAAAATCCAGCCTCATAAGCTCATATTTAGTATCAAAATTGTACAATGATGCTCACACGGCACACGGACAGATATTTGGTTTGTGTCTTCTAAAATGGATATTTGATGACAATTCAAATGGCGGATCACAGAAAAGGTGTTTGACAGCAGTCTTATGAAAGCTGCATAGGCTCCGTATATCGTGTGTTTCTTTGAAAAACGAATAAATGATGGTGTCAACTACGCAGATATTTTGCCGATCTGGGAATAAACAAACCAATTTTTAAACGTTTTCACTCAGAAATGTAAGTAATCATCTATTATGTATGAAATCGGTTTCAGTAGTAAATTTTACATATGTGTATGAATAATTACGCAGTTTTATAAGCTCCACAACCTTAAACATTGAACTATTCCTTCGTTTTGATAAACGCATATTCGCAGACAGACCACGGGGATTTCAAGTGGCAACGCTCAGTGGGATAATGACAGCTAGTATCCTCATTAAACTGTTAAATGTACTTTGACATTTCTATTTAAACTTTGAGAAATAGAAGCATCATTGTTTTTATTTGTCTAATTACTTATCCGTAGCTGATATGAAAGTGCGTTACGTTATCCATAATTGATAACAGTAGGTGCAACCACCACGCTTATCAACGTACGTGTGACAGCAATACGTGAACTGAACGAAGTACAACAG
>JAGTTF010005200.1:0-12047 GCA_019095985.1 Streblospio benedicti | reverse complement strand
GGGTGTGATTACTAGAGTATAAGAAAAATGGACAAAATTAATTCTCTCAACATTCAAAATAACCAAGAACTCACCTAAGTATAGCCGACATCTCTACCATGTCGCATCCGAGGGTCCCTGCTGGGGTTTCACGATCGTCTCTCCAGTCCAAAACGCTCGCGGGGATGCACGGGATGTAGCTCGCTCCTGTGGGTGGCTCCTGGGGGAACGCGGGTGGAGAACACGGCGGGGTCTTCTTCGATCACGAGCAGGGGACCAAGGGCTCGGGTCCGATGTTACAGTGGATGCGCACTTATTTATTGTTCATTAACTTTAAGTGAGGTTTTGGTTAGATGAATGAAGAGGAAATCCATAAATGTCACACTTTATTTAGTCCTTCAGAAATGTTGTTAGTTTTTGCTACCGTATCTTCTATCTACTGTCCAGAAATCCACTTATGAAATGTACACACTTAACTATTGTAAACTATACGGAAAACTATTGCATAGGGAGGGAGAACACGCGACGGCTACGAGGCTCTCAATTTAAACAATGCATGACATAGGTGGCTAATGGGCCTGGCTGCAATAGGCCGGTTGGGAGGTGAAGGAGAGGACCTGCTGTTTAAATTGGGCACTCGCCCCTTTGTTAAATTATCTGATCTTAGTCCCCTGCTTGGCTTGCTCTATCTAGACATGGTAAATTGGGAGTATTTAGCTCCTCACAATGCACTTGAATGTCCAAAAAAATCCTCAGACATGTTTGCTCCTGCAGGTCCATGCATCAAGCTGAGCTGTGTCAACTCTCTGAGCTTGCACTATGTCCTGCCTTTCACTATCCAGAGATATATGGGCAACTGCCCATGGAATGATTGCCATATGGTCGATTTTCTGCTTTGCATACACGGCATTGTTGTCTGTTTGATACCAGAACTGTTGGGCCGAGGTTGCTGTGTCATTGGTCTTGGAGTGCGAATACTATTGCTCCTTGGTCGCCGCTGAATTTGATTTTTTAATGGTACAAAAACACGAGAGCGCTTGGACTTCCTCTCTATTTAGCTCTTCAAGAAGACTCTCCATGCCATCAGCTATCTGTGGTTGTAAATCCTTAAGGGTCATTCTTTGTAAATCATGGCCAAATTTACATGCCACTAATGTTGGGAGCTTTGGATGTATGAGAGCTCCATCCAACGTAGCACAGCAAGACGCTCAACTGTGGGACTCATAACTTCATCCTTATCTGGACGGCATCATCATGCTTAAAAGCTTGGACCCTTTGACAGCATGTTATCCTGCAAATGAGCCAAGAGTCTCCTATAGAGTCTCTCTGGTCGCTCAGACTCCATACCTTCCCATGTAATACCAGAAAATTTAATGAAATTCACCTCACTGTGTTGGAATCCATAGTACTGACGAATTGTATTCCAAATACTCTCCATGGAAGTGCTGCTACTAACTATATCAGTTGCCAGGTAGTGTGGGACGAACTGTGAAATGTACCCAACATACTAGTGAGGTTTAAAGCTTTCTGCTCCTTCTTGAGGCCATTTGCAGTGTCTTTTAGACCTCTGTGCTCAGTTGTGGATTTCATCCACTTGGCATCGGCTGATGTTGATAGGAGAAATGGCTGGTTAACACTATTTTGATTCAGTACGTAGGTTAAGTGTAACTTCCAACTGGTGAAAGATGAAATGTCTCCTCTTCTGTAAGGCGCCATGGCTTTAATGCTTTACTAGCCATATTTGAAATTTATAGAATCACCATCAGTTACCGTTTCAGTTCCACACAAACTCCAATGCTACAATAATGGTATAAGTATATTGATAACTGTACACGCAAAACAGCTGCAGTCAAGAGTTCCAATAACCGCAATGTCACTTGAATAAAAGTAGTTGTTTGAAAAATGCTCTCTTTTTCTAATCTATCATTATAGCGTGACCACTAGGACATACACTCAAGATGTATCTGATGCTTGAGGCGTAAGTAAAGATCCTTAACGCTGCCACCACGTCAATAAAGAGTAACTTAGAGAACTTTCACAACTTTATTACGGGAACAGAAACCAGAACGCAAGTGCAATAAACATAAAGGAACAATAAAGACATATAAATAAATACTATAGTATCATAACATCAAACAGTGAAGACTTATTTATAGTCTGCGGAATACAATGGCGCGCTATAGTATAATTCAATGTGCATCCACACTCATTTTCCCATATAAAGTGGCTTCAAATTGGTGTCATATCTTTAGTAGCATATTTCCCAATAATTGCTCATTGGTGTCATTAGAGCTGGGAGTTCTGTATTTATGCAATACAACTATTGCTTTTTATTTTTTTTATTGTTACATGTGCAACTCAATGCATGGTAATATCATCAATAAACACTAAAGCACGTGGCAAGAAATTTAGTGTCTCATCATGTATTATATGATCATATCAAAAAGAAAACAAACACCAATGAACCAATGTCCCACATTTCATCAGCAGCCCGAGCATTTCCGTCTAGACAAACATCCTGCAACTTGCTGTCGCAATGTAGCCACTAGCATCGCTGATTTGCATATCTTGTGAGCAAACTGACCGCTGAGCAAAATTGCTGATTGAATGTCATAGAGGCTGCCACCACCAGAATTACAGCAAGCAGGCGAATTACCATCATACTAGCAACCATCAGATATGGACATGGAGGGGAGCATATATAAGCAATACATAGAGTAAATATATGTATGATAAACAAAACCCAATATTAATATAAGCTGATTCATTAATCTATTAATATTATCATTAATATTTGTATAATATAAAATAGCAGTGCATGAATATGCAGTCATGAATACAGTACGGTCAAGATGGCCGCCCCATGTGGTCAGGAACTTTGAACCAATTCATGTAAACATGAACATAAATAGTGAAACTATTGCAATGTGATAAGGATTATAATCATGGAACTTTCAGGTAGAATGACACATGTTGCAAGCAATACTGACACTCAATGTATACTACTCAAACTAAACACAACAGCCACCATAATAGTAATTTAAATAGGCATATACTTTGACTGAAACAAATATGACATGGTCATAGTAAATGCCCCGCCCGTGTATAACATGCAATTTTGTATGAATATGCAGTACCTAAGAAAGGTGGCAGAAATTGAGTTACTAATAACTTGGGTGAGCTACATGTGTAGGTGTGTGTGTGCTCCTGCTCCTGACTAATGCCCTCTTTTTTATAAATAGACAAACCCTAACACCAGCCACAGCTAGCAACAGACCACAGAATTATAGAAAAAATAAGTAGGAATTGACCACGAGATTGGAGTGTCAATCGCAAAATTGAGCATGCTGACATCTGATTTACCCGAACGAAGTGAGGGTAAATCAGACGTCAGCATGCTCAATTTTGCGATTGACACGACAATGGAGTGGTCAATCACCATTCTATCATGACGTGCAAAAATCTAAAATAAAATTACAGTTTCCATTAATCACTACACATGCTAAATATACACGCAAACATTCTTATCTTGGTATAAACCATTTGCCGTCATTAGTCTAAACTTAGCCTTGCGAAAAGTTGCGACACAAGCACAAAAAATGCGAGTAAAAGTTATCCAAGCATGTGTTTCTTCAAAATTTCTGAGAGAATATGTTTATGCACATAATCCACGCGAAACTATGAACTTATTCTAGGAGTATCCAAGTATTAAATGCATCCATCAGTGTATCCATGACAAGCATGACTGAAAGTTTTAGCGATGGTTTGCTTAAACAGCAATTAGACTAGTGCAGTCAATTTTGGCAAAAAAGAGCGCACAGAGACCACTACTTTGGCTCTAGTCTAAACTGTTGCTCTCTGCTACACAAAACACGTCTTGCTACGTCAGCGGCTGTATTGATATTGTGAGGAGTTTAGACAAGCGCCGTGGGGTTTTTTTGGAGCATGTTTTCCATGGTAATTTAACAGAGATTGACCAATTTCTGAAGGAATATAGAATGTTCGCTTATGACAGCTACCTAGCACGAGATTTCTGCAGTACTTTGAGATACTTTGCTTTGATCTCTTTGATATTAATTGATTTGGGGGCTTTTCCTGGTAGTAACAGCAGAGGTGTGCCGGATTTCATGAACATTTGCACAATACACATTTTAGCCCAACTTTTGCCATCAAAATACTCTAGAACATATAATATGTGGGGTA
The DNA here is from genome assembly GCA_019095985.1 of Streblospio benedicti. Classification (NCBI taxonomy): domain Eukaryota; kingdom Metazoa; phylum Annelida; class Polychaeta; order Spionida; family Spionidae; genus Streblospio; species Streblospio benedicti. Next base: position 7,865 of record JAGTTF010005200.1, on the reverse strand, counting down.
TTTCTCAAATTGTTAGAGGTGAAATTTGAGAAATATGGGTGCTGTGTCAATTTTTAGAAGCTTTATTCTCGCTGATTTTTTTTTCTTTGATTTTTTTTTATTATTATTCTGATCATGAAGTTACTCTTGATACTGGTTTTGGGAACGTAGTGTGGCCCTGTGAATGATGAAATATAAAACATATCAAACAAAAATGTACTATTATTTGGTGTATTTATTCATAGATAACAATGCTTTCAAATAAATGAAAAAAATAACAAATGAAAGTACACATTTACACATTCAATTCTGTTTAAAGATACTATCATGTATGACTGAATTTGAGAGTAAACAATAAAACCAGGCTATGACAAAAACTCTCACCCTAAGCATCCACAACCTGACAAAATGTTGATATAGTGTCATAAGTATATTGCTATCAGTTTTTTATGATCTACGAATACTATAACCAAATATTGAAATGAAGTATTGAGATGAAATTTACAAGCAGATACACACTTAAGCATGGTATATCATTGACTTGGTGAAGTCGGTATACACGGTGTACACCGGCGGTAGTTTCCGTTCTTTTGCTTTTCACCGGCGGTGTTCACCTACTGAAAACGGTGTTAATCAAAAGCTGCACCGCTAGTGCGGCGGTGAGAAGTGACGTCACAAGATGGCTACCAGTTTGGAAAAACCGGCAATGAAAGGTAATGCTATTTGATTAAATAGACATATATATACAGCATGACAGTAATGTTGGCGAGTAAAACTAATTGATAAAATGATATTGTATTAACTGAAGTCATTTATTTTAAATATAATGTGGAATATTTCTATTTAAAGTACAATCTTGCAGTTAAGTGGGCGATAATAAGAGGATGCAGCATTATGCCACCTCTTGATCGGAATGAGAGAATTTGCTCTCACTGTCTCATAAATATAAACGCACACATATTGTGAAAATTGTATATTGCAAACTACAAAAATAACAGCTACATTTTTACCATATTATTGTTACAAACATCTTGTGACTGTATGTTTTTATGTTTTTATTTATAGTATACTTTGCGGATGGATCCGTGTACTATGACAAAGAGATGACAGTCATCATTCCAAAAATATACTCGCCGCCAGATGGATCCGGCAAGTATTATGAAGACCAAGACTTCACTCAGCAACTCCTCATCTTCAATTTGCCGCAGACACCCCAATCGGCAGATGTTTGTAACAATGATTTTTGTGAGTAGACAAAACTTCAAATAAATCTTGTGTTAAAGAATGTAATGATATTACTTTGGCTAGTAATCTACAAATGTTAAAAGTATTGATTGCTTTCACAAAGTGTTTTAATTTGTTTACTATATATCTAATGTATATAAATTGGCTGGAACAGACCACATAACTAACTTATGTAATCTTTGTTATAAGGTGAAGACCCCTTGGATGATAGAGAAAGCCAGACCAGTGTTGTGTCCACCTCAGCCTCGAGCAACGGGGAATCATGGTCGAAAAATGAAGTGGTCTGTTTGATAAGTATGATGCAGGAATTAACTGATGATAACGGCGAGCGGCCAAGATCCATTGCAGCTCTCGAACAAAGGATGCGCCAACGTCGTGGTAATCAGGTAGAGCTTTTCCGCATCATTGCAGAGAAATTGACAAGTGAATTCAAAAAACATTTCTCGGAAAAACGTGTGTCAAGGAAATGGCAGGGACTTGTAGATGGGTACAAGAAAAGTATTAAAAATGATCAAGGAACTGGTCAAGGACCAAGCCGCTTTCCTTTCCGAAAAGAAATGGACGAACTCGTCGGTGACCGGCATGATATTAACTTTGTGGTGACAGGAACTCCACAGGAGGTCACTGTTCACAGGCCTGAGGAGTTACGTGAGGCCGCCTCGGAAGACAGTGGTCTTCCCGCAGCTGCTGCGCAAGCACCGTGTCGGACACCGAAGTCCACCAGGAAAAGGAAGCGCGGAGAAGACAGTAATGCTCTTCTTGAGTATATGAAAGAGAGTGATGCGCGGACTCAAGCAAGAGAAGAAAAGGTGCTTGAAGAAATGGCGAGTTTTCGGGGGGGATTCATGGGCATCTTTGCTAAATTGATTGAAAAAATGTAAAATTTATTATATTGAATACTCATCTGCTGTTTAGACGTAAGTTTCTCTTCGTTTTTGTTTTGTTCTTTTTAAGTTGCCTGTTGCGAACATATCCTTTATCATGTTAAAGACAAGGCTTTTTTTCTTGATTGTGTTGGTATGAAATATATTAGTTCATTTTTCTTTGCTCACAACACTAGATTTTTTTAAATTACATTTACAGTTTCGCCAAACAACTGTTGGCATCATCAGAATGTTCTTCCCGCGCAATGTCACAAGTCAAATATTCTGATCCTGAACGAGGATGGAATCGTAGAGTTTACGATTCCATCCTTGTTCCAGACAGAAGAGCCACCGATCAGAAACATATTTGACTTACCACCACCAACATCCTACCAGCCTCTGCCGACGACGTCACACCACGATCACGTGACGATTAGGCAGTTGGCAGACTGACGAAGGACCGGGAAGGTCCTAAAGGCTTTCAATGTGAGCTTATAAAACTAGCACAAAAGGATAGTCGTAGACTGTGTATATAATGTAAAATGTTTGTGCAGATGAGTATTCAATATAATAAATTTTACATTTTTTCAATCATTTGTGTATATAATGTAAAATTTATAGTATATAATGTAAAAATTTTATATGATTGATGATGGCTGTTTAGACGTAAGTTTCTCTTCGTTTTGTTTTGTTCTTTTTTAAGTTGCCTGTTGCGAACATATCCTTTATCATGTTAAAGACAAGGCTTTATTGCAATAGTCTTTGTATTGCTGTACATGTTATTATCTAGTCAAATTCAAAGGTGCTGTTAGTCTTTTGTTTGCAATACTCTTTGTATTGTAGAAGTTATTGCATTCCGTATGTTTATGTGCATGTATTTTTAATTTGTTAAGTTATTAAGTACTTTGATTGGAAGGTGCTGTTAATCTTTTGTTTGCAATACTTTTTGTATTTTAGAAGTTCTGGCAAAACGTATGTTTATGTGCATGTATTTTTAATTTGTTAAGTTATTAAGTACTTTGATTGGAAGGTGCTGTTAATCTTTTGTTTGCAATACTCTTTGTATTGTAGAAGTTCTTGCATTCCATATGTTTATGTGCATGTATTTGTAATTTGTTAAGTTATTAATAAGTAGTCTGATTCAAAGGTGCTGTTAATCTTTTGTTTGCAATAATCTTGGTATTGTAGAAGTTCGTGCATTCCGTATGTTTATGTGCATGTATTTGTAATTTGTTAAGTTATTTAGTAGTCGGATTCAAAGGTACTGTTTAGCTTTTGATACAGAAGTACTTACATAAAGTATGTTTATGTGTTGCTCTTGTTGGTAGAATGTGCAGCTGGCCTGCGAGAAACTAGTTAAGAAATATATGCAACATATCAAGAACACAAACAAAATAAGCTATAGGTTAAAACCGTAAAGTTAATTTACTTATTATAGTCAGATTCTAAGGTGCTAATAAGTTTTTGTTTGCAATACTGTTTGTATTGTAGAAGTACTTGCATTTAGTATGTTTATGTACATGTATTTCTTTAATTTATTTAGTTATTATGTCGTCAAAATCAAAGTTGTGGTTAAGAGTTTGATTGCAATACCCATTGTATTGTGGTAGCACTTGCATTAGATTTGCTCAGATTGATTATTTTTTTCAAGTGTTTGTTTAGGATTTATGAAGTCAGGATTCCAGGGTTCTGTGAAGATTAGGGTTTGAAATACTCTTTGCATTGTTGTATAAGCACTTGCATTGTCCTTTTTTATGCTTGTTTTCAGAAGTTTGTTCAGTGTATTTGACAGTATGTCAATAAAACTTTTTCACATATTCCAGGTGTTTTGTTTAATGTTAAAAAAATGAAAAGGACAATTTTTTTTTAGATTTTATTACATTATAATAATAAATGATAATAATAATTGGATTCTTATACTAACAGACCACTTAACATGCTATAGCTAGTTTACATATATGTACATTAATTAATATAACACATTTTCAAAGCTAATACATTTATATACAGATACAGTTCAGTTCATTTTGTTTGTTCACTTCCCTATTTAGTTAGTTACATTATCTAGAAAACTATATCATCTGTTCTACTGCAAACATTGCCCGTTAAGAGAGTAGGATTTATACCTGCAGAATGTTATTTGGCGAGCATAGTCACATTTTCAATCATCATTGTTATCGTCAACTCTTGGACATCCTTCAGGGTGGTCTTCACAATCGACATAATCAGCAGTTAACATGTTGTGGAGGGTACATGCTGCAATTACTATTTTGACACTTACATCAATCCTTGCATTCTGAATATCTTTAATACGCCGAAAACGACACTTAAGTCTTCCAAACGCATTTTCAATGATCACACGAGCTCGACTTAAAGCAGTATTTTTTTGCTGATCTTCTACGGACAGATTACCATTGTTTCGCAACGGTGTTTTTACAAAATCAAAGTCTCTGCCAATGTATGCACTGTCCCCTAGAAGCTTCCATTGATTATTAAACAGTTCTTCTCGTGAATCATAAACTGGAGAGCTTCGCAAAAGTCTGGCGTCATGTACACGACCCGGTGGACCAACAAAAATGTCAATAAATTTAGCATCCTGGTCACATATTCCTTGTAAAAGAATAGAGTAGTAGCCTTTCCTATTCATATAATCATCGCCTCGACGCTTAGGTCTATTAATCCTTATATGGCATCCATCCACAGCACCTATTACATGCTCGATGCTGGATGTACGAAAAAATATATCTGCACTTTCTCGCTTCTCTGCATCGGATGGCCATTTAATGTACTCTCTTGAGAGATGTGAGATATCATTTAAAATCTTCACAATTATTCTATGGGCACAACTCTGAGAAACATTAAACTTATCTGAGATCTCTCGAAATGAATTATTATTAGCCATATACCACAAAAAAATAAGTGCTTTACGCTCTATTGACACACGTGGTCTACCTCCTTGTTCCTGATCAGTTTCTGTGTTGTGTCCTCTTTCATCAAGAAAAGTTACAAATCTTTCGTACTGCATGTTGTTCAGTCTTAAATGTCTTCTAAATGTATTGGCATCCATGCTCAGTATCAAGTCACACCATACACCAGTTTTGATGATTTGGACGGTTGTTTGCTGCTCCTCTTGAAGATAACCGATCATTTGTCTGCAAATAAAAAGCATACAGCTACATTCACTAATTGTTGGTCATTAATATTCAATAAGGGACCATGTTTATGTCAGGGTGGGGTAGGAGGATTTTCCAAAAATGCTGTGAAAAAAATAATAGCCCCCCTTAAATCTCTGTGAAAAAATTGGTGAATGTAAATAAAACAAAAACTGTCACAACCTTCCTACTTACGTCAAAATCTCATGTTACCCCAAACAGCCTTTTAATCTTATTTGGCCTCAGACCAAACTCATTCAATAAACGTTTCTAGTATCAATCAATTTTCTCTATGGAACATAAATCAAATATGAAAAAATATAAGCCAATATCTAGCTAGTAACTTTTGTTTAACAAAGGTGTGAAATAGCATACAAAAATAAATATACTTAGTAAAACTGGTAACTAAGCATATCCTTCAGTAAGTCTCTTCTAGACATTTTCAACATGGAATGAAGTGTCTAAGAAGTTTGTCAGTTCCTGTTAGCCAGACATGGGGAAAAGTCTGTTTACCGTCACACGCCACTCGGAGGCCAAACTGACATGATGTGACATATATGTTTAACTGTACATTACTTCATTACGATGTGAGCAACATGACTACTCACACCGTTTAAATATTACAAAATGAAGAATAATCGTATTCAAATTTACTAAATAGAAGCAGTGATTAATCCCACCAATTTTATTTCAAAATATTAATTATTTCCTAACACCTGCAGTTACAAATATGGTTTTGACTTTTCAACGCTTTTCATGCTGACTACCAACACTGATACTTTGTAAAACTGGTAACTAAGCATATTATTCAGTAAGTTTCTTCTAGACATTTTCAACATGGAATGAAGTGTCTAAGAAGTTTGTCAGTTCCTGTTAGCCAGACATGGGGAAAAGTCTGTTTACCGTCACACGCCACTCGGAGGCCAAACTGACATGATGTGACATATATGTTTAACTGTACATTACTTCATTACGATGTGAGCAACATGACTACTCACACCGTTCAAATATTACAAAATGAAGAATAATCGTATTCAAATTTACTACATAGAACAGGGTCAGGATTCGCCACTCGTCCGCTTGTATTGACTAGTAAAAACTTGTGGAGGACGAGTGCAAAGTTTTAGCATCTCGTCCTTTTGACGACAAGGAATTCTGGTCAATTTTGCATACAGGTATACAATTTGTGCAAGAGGGACGAGTACATCTTTTTGCAGGACGAGTACATATTTGAGGGTTACTCGTCCTGCTGACGAGTAGCTTTTTCCCACCTAATCCTGACCCTGTAGAAGCAGTGATTAATCCCACCAATTTTATTTCAAAGCAACAATTTTTTCCTAACACAGTTATAAATGTGGTTTTGACTTTTCAATGCTTTTCATGACGACTCATAATTACTGAATGATCCCTAATAAAATCAGACGATCCTTGATGAGAAGATTGATCAGAATATTGACTAAAAATTAAAATTGTATGTGAACGATATAAGGGGATATTACTTTTCTACTTTTCCTACAAGATATATTTACATCTCACCTTGTTCTTGCACGACGCCAACGAATTTCACGTAGGTGCCGTTCATACTCTTCCATCATAACAATGTAAATAAAGCCAATAACAAATAAAACACAACATTTATCAAGAATATCCATGTTTATTTAGGAAGTAAATATAATCTGCGCATGCGTACAAAGTCTATTGAAAAGAACGCCACGCTGTGGTAATCACGGTGAGTTATCGACCGGTGTACACCGTCTTCTTAAAATGAACATACTTTGTTCCCCTAGTTGAGAACAAAACAAGTTCTCTGCAAATTACACAGGCGGCAGCTAGTTGGGCATTAATGGATTTACTTGGTGTGGTGTCATCATTGAGAGGAATTGATGTATGGGTCAGACGACAGGACATGATTTAACAGCATTTTTGATCATTTCAGATGGAGTTTTTTTCTGAGCTAGAAACGCATATCAGGACCCAGACAGTTCAAGGATAGAAAAAATGACCTCTTTTGTAAAGGATACTGTGAAATAATCGGGAAGGCTATGTAAAGGTGTTTTTGGAGGATCGTGGACTCGAACTCACGATCTCCCGTCTATGAATTCAGACCAGTCATATGTCATAGGCGGTTGCTCTACCGATTGAGCTAATCCCCGAGACACAGGTTACATACTTCGGTTTTCACCTATATCAATCTTTGCGCAATGCACTTTCCCGCCTTGGATACTATTATTAGCCCATCCAACTGCAGCCTTAATCAATCATAGCCTGCTTTATACCTCCGACTATTACGAAGCAGTCATCTAGGCACACGGAGCCACGAACACCGTACTTACAGGCTCATCCGGGCGTAATCTGGGCCACTTCTTTCACAGACTCCCCCAACTCCCAACTCTCCTCAACGACCAGGGGACGCATTGATCGTCGCAAGTCACATAGGGCCCTAGTACCGACTTCTACATCTTGCACTATCCTGGCCATCTCTAGCTTCACTAATGTTTCAGCATCGGAGAGAGAGGGGGAGTTCCACCCCTCGTGGCTCGATTAGCTACCCACCGCCGAATCTGATCAGGAATTCTCCCAGAGATGAAACATTCCCATAGTCAGCTTTTGGTGACCGAGGGACCCG
>JAGTTF010005199.1:38929-62817 GCA_019095985.1 Streblospio benedicti | reverse complement strand
TCAACCCATAATGTATCGTTATAAAACACATTTAATAAAGCATTTTCTGTTTCTACATTTCTTTTTCATCTAGTATCTCCCAAAACTATAAAACTCCTATTAAAAAGCACACAGTCATATCTCCAATATTTGGATTTGTACGGTATTAAAAACACAAAATGCACTGTGAAGCAACGGTCACTAAGCATATTTGATTCATAGGCCTTCTGGTGATACTGGTTAATAATAACATAGCTGGTTAATACAAGTGTGTTGCGTGTCTTGCGATTAGTATAATATCAGAAAACGTGATGATTCTATGAACATTTATTAGACAGCATGAATGTGCGGGAAACATAAACAATGTGGCGTCCCGGTTCTTACATTTAGAGTTCCAGGGACTAGCTCGTGGTTCACGTAACAAAGTGGTTTAACTCCCGACACTAAACCGTAGATACATGTAGTCATGTACTACGTAAATATATAAGTAGCTTAGCTATGAGGTGGTATAAAAAGTATAGTGGGTCATAGTGACACAGATATACATGTATGATAAATTGTTACAGTTGCTACAGATGTCAAAGGGCAAATCCACGATACACATTTATCTTTAAGTATGATGATATTCATATGAAAATGGAGTGTGAACTTTAATTATGTTAAGTATGTCACTGTGCTAAAACACAGGGAGGTCGTAAATTTATAACCTACCTTTACACGGCAAAATGGAAGCCTCATTTCAAAGATGCTCATAGGAATTGTAACCAAAAAACATGTCCATAATAATAGTTTTGATGTGGCAATGGTGCATTACTTCGCATCTTAAACATGTTAATAGACAGTATATGTCAATTATCAGCAATTCTCTTAAAAGTATAGATTTCAAATGAACGGTTTGCAGGCAGGTTGGATGTAAAGTTAGCCAACACAATGAACACATACAGCGAAGGGTTGATAAATACTTTCCTGATCTTTTTGAAACGTTAGCAATCATTAGGGGAGGATTTGAGAAGCATAATGACCATTTTTCCTTCAACTAGATTGAACAGATTTGGAGGCAATAACACCATTCATATCATTAGAAGAATCTGAAAAAGCAATCTGTGACTGTCATGTATCACTGGTATTTATGGATAACAACTTGACATAATCGTTTTACTTGGTAATGCTTGTGCCTCTGACAACCGGTCATTTTAATTTCCCCTACTCCTATTCAGCTTAAACTTGTTTCACAGTTTAATGTAATTTGTAGATCTTAGATACGTTCATTGCGATACATCCTGATATACTTTGGGTTTATCAAATGCTATGTAATAATGAAAGTAACATAGATATTAGATATGAAGCAATGCCGATATGTGTGGTATGAAAGAGATTCCGCAGCCTGACAATGAATGTTTGCATTCTTTGCTGGCTGTTGGGACTCGGGATTTCAAACACTATTAGATGTTTGCTCGTCAACTTTGCCATTTGAAATCCACCTAAATCCTCAAAGTAATTATTAACATAAAATTCAATCAACCCATAATGTATCTGAATCTTTTCTGTTCAATATGCCCAAACATATTCCACTTGTGGCGTTTACACTGAAACAGTTTAACTTCCAACATTCAGATTAAATCATTATAAAATGACGATTCTTTGTAGTCGTAGTTTACTTTGTTGTTTTACCCATCTCATTCCGGCCTGCATATCTTCACCACTATGCAAATTGACCATGTATGGACCGTCGAACTGTACAAGTTACACATAGTCCCCAGGTACAGATGATAACAGCTTGTCAAGGGCTTGGTGTTGCAGCGCCCCTGTTATTTGAACGACGTAAATCCACATGAATTTTGTGTATCAATTACTCAAGTGATCTAACATGGGTGATAAAGGCACAGGATTGTCAGAGCTCGTTATAAACATTAAGGACTGTGAACAGCAGGGTGTCCCATTTCTTTAAAACTTTTTTCTGGCCTGGGTGCTCATTAAACAAAATTTCTCCTCAAGTTGCCACATAAACCAAAACAAAATCAATCCGATCCGTCGACGTTTGGACCCCCCCCCCCTTACCACCTTGAAGATCCGCCCCATGGGTCCTTTATTAAAAAATTCAAAATCGGTCTGCAGTGTTAATATTGATTTTACTATAATCGCCTAAAACTCGTGGTGTCTTGTTAGATAGAGTTTTAATAGAGTTTTTTAAAAAACGTTCTTAATATAGATAGGAATGAAGTGAGGCTTTTTATGTCACAGCATAATGTCAAATCTTTTAATGAAATTGAGCGACAGTTGATATATGGTTTTAGACAACTTATCCAAAAGAGTAACAATATTTTAATTAGAACCATTGTTAACTCTGTATTTTTTATTGATTGTAGTCAATCGAACAGGTGGAACAGAACACTGTATAATTTTAATGCCTAAAAATTATTTAACTTTAATATGTGTATTTTTAGACTATTGAATACTGTTAGATATTATGTATATACTGTATATATAATCTTAATTATATGAATTGTAACTTTTACATATATGAAATAAATGTATCGTTATCGTTAAAGTGTACGGGATTTGCCTGTGTGGTGAGTTCTCGACAGACAGTTGCGTTGTAGTATACACAGGGTGTCGTCACTGTAGAGGATGCAAGTAAGTAAAATTGTAGTGTTGTGATTTGAAGAAATATGTGTCAGTATGGGCATTACCAATAGAATGAGCACATTCAACGAAAGGGGTCATAAATACTTTCCCGACTTAAAATAAAAACTTTATCGATCATTAGGGAAGGATGGGGAGGCATAATGACCCCATTTCGTTCCACAAAATTGAATAGATTCGGAGACAATGCCTTCACTCAGATTATAAGACGAATCTGAAAAAGGCATTTTGTAAATGCCATATATATTAACATTTAAATCCATTTATATTGAACACTCACGCTTTTATGGATAACTCGACCTAATAATCATTTTACTTCTTAATGTTTAATAATATGCATTTGCCTCTGACAACCGGCCATTCCATCAAAATTATTCTTCCTACTCAAATTAAGCTTTGTGCCATACTGGATGTTGTTTGCATTCTTTGCTGGCTGTTGGGGGCAGGAATTTAAACACGTTACATGATAGCTCATCCACTCTGTCATTTAGAATCCACACAAATCCTCATACTATTATTTCACATAAAATTCCCTCCACCCATAATGGGCCTGGATCTCCTCCCCTCATTATGCACAAAACTGTTCCACTTGTGTGTTTATACTGACAGTCGCACTGTACTAGTTACATGTAGTCCCCAGGTACAGACGGACAACTGATAAAATGATGTCAAGGGCTTTGTTTTGTAACGACCAAGACACATGCAGTGTTGTACATGCAGAAAGAATTGTGTCTTTGGTAAGGTTTATCAACCTTGGATCATTGCTCTCTGAAGGATATCGCAGGTGACTTGGTAACTACGTTTGCGGGAGCGTCTCACAAGCACTTAACACAGTGACGGATCCATGCATGTCTAAACCAGCACGTAATGATCACATAATTGCCCAAGCTTCTGGTCAGAAGACAAATAATTTACTGGTGTTTACAATGGGGCGGGAGCTGGGGCTCGGTGTGTTGGTATTCTATAAAGGTGTGTGTGTGTGTGTGTGTGTGTGTGTGTGTGTGTGTGTGTGTGTGTGGGGGTGGGTGGGGGGCGACTGAGGGTGAGGGTGTCCCTGGCTGTCCTGTGTCAAATTTAAACAGATATCCCCAGACAAACTGTCAAAACCTGCCAAACCTGTCTTATGTGGACACTTTTCACTTCTCCAGAAGGTGTCCACATAAGACAGGATCCGCTGTAATGCCCTAATTTAAATCCACTGAGTTCTCCCAATCTCACACAAATAGGCCTATTGGCCAGGGGCAGATCACATTTTTACACAAACAGGTTTTCATGGAAAAGTTGACAAAATTAAAGTAAACCTGTACTAGTGTAGTGTTTAATAAGATTCTATCACAGCACTGAGGTTTTGTGTGTGGGCGCACGTCAGGAATCTCATTGATTTCATACTGATATGCCAAAAGCCCCATGAAAATGCAAAATATTGGTAGAAAGAGTGGAAGCGTTGCCCCACTATGCCCCACTCGATCTACCTGTGCACACCCATCGTCAGTCTCTTGGAATCTAATTCACAATGTTCACATCAGGATTATTTAATATCTAAATAATAACAGAATGTATCACAGCCAACGGATCTGAAAACTACAAACAGGCCATACAAAACTAAGTGTAGCTTTCACGCCGAATGTGTCACTGTACAGAGGAACGGGATAATTAGAAGAACCGTCTCAGTGATACAGTTTGTGCTGAAATGCTGTGATACATATACAGTAGAGCCTCTCTATAAGGACCACCTTAGGTCTGTCATAAAGTGGCGGTTCCAATAGAGAGATGGCATCTACATGGAGAATTGAGGCACTCCCTTTATGAAGATCTTGGACTGGAAGAAATGATCTTATCATAGAGGTGGCCTCTTTATGAGGTGACCTTAATGGCAGGGTTTACTGTATAGACTCTTGATGATAACACATTTGCAGCTATCGGCAGATACAGGTAGAAGTTTAGCTGGCGTTTTGTTTACAGAGACAATATGCAGGGTACAATTGAATTTGTAACAAGGGTAGGTATAGAAATTAAGCTCTTCTCATACAATGTCAGCACACACCTATCAGGGCCGTCGCTACATATGAGGCAGGGGAGGCAATTGCCTCCTATGTTTTTTGTTTTAACTTTTTATTTTGTTAAACCCTGAATGAAACTGAGTGTTAACAAATGAATTTTTTATGCTCCATGTTATGTTACATAAATCAAACTCACTACAAATTTGAAAAGCATCTGTATCCATACTTGACAAACATACTCTTTCATTTTAACGTAGAAATTTTGCCCTTCTTAATCAATAACTGTTTTATTTTTGAGCCTCAGAAGCTATGGAAATTATATATGTCTGCACAGCATGGCCCAACATACATTTGCCTCCTCTGTTTTCCAACCCTGGAATCAAAAACAAAAGGTACGCCAGTACAGCGGGACCTGTCTATGTGAACACCGTCATTCTTTCAGATTTTCTGAAGACGTCCACTGTACATATATGTCTGCACAGCATGGAATACATGTGCGAGTGAATAAAACAAAACCGCGCCAACGACTTGTTTCCTCCCTATATTATAAATGCATTAAAATCATAGACCCCACGAGTTCCCACTCATGACCACAGTAGTGCACATTATTGTGCTGAAGTATCACTGGTGCACGTCTGTTCCTGTACGTCTATCGATTTTGCTTGAGGTGGGTATATACAATTTCATGAGAGTAGAGATTTGGGTTTTTAACTCATTGAGAATTGAGATTTGATCTTTCAATTCAATTAGATCAATTAATTGAGATATGAGAAAAGGGCTTTTGCACTGAGTTTTGTCACATAATTCATTGAGATTTTGAGATCCAAGGGGGAGTATATTGCTTGTGTGTCAAGTTTAATTGTTTCTTGAAATTACTGTTCATTTCTAGGCACTCAAACGCATTCATGGAAAACAAATATCACCATGAAAACGTATTTAAATGATAACAAATCTTGCCGTAGCCAGGTATCATCTATCAATTGTATATTGAGTATTCTGTTGATTAGGTATGTAGCATAGAGGTTTGTGGTATGTGTGTATTCATTGCTACTAGTCAAATCCAAAATTTAAAATCAAACATAAAATTTATGTTTAATTTTAAATTTTGGATTTGACTTGTAGCAGTAAATACACAGATACCATGAATTGTATATTGATAGATGGACTACTTTCTTAATGGAAGATGATGATAATAATGAAAACTATTTCCCTGTGTCCAGTGCATATTACTACACCCCAGTACGAGTTTAAATGCCACTTGTGGCTCCTCCTTTTTTCAGAGGCTTCTTGCAATAAGGGGTACATACTTTTATCATGCTGTATTTTAAGATGATTTGCCCCCAATCCAATCCAAAACATTTAAGTTGTACAGGTTTTATTACAACCTTTTTATATGTTGTTGGTCTTGATTAAACAATTTTATGCTGGGGCCCCTTGTTGTTTGGTGCTTTCGCGTGAAACAAATACCCATAAACATTTGAAGGGTGGAGGATCCTGGGGGTGGGGGTGGGGGTCTAAATGCTGGTTGCCCAACCCCCACTTCCCCCATCCTTCATTGGTCACATTCTATCTCTATATACAGATTGTGGGTTCTCACCAGACCATTCCGGTGGCAGTGTTTGATAGGGTTTAATGCCAATGCAACATTACAAATGTTCTTATACTTGTTTTAAAACTGCACTTTGAACTTGTTGTTTAGTGAAAGCTCACCAGAAGCTTTTGAAATTTTCATGTTGTAAACAAAATCTTTCAGGTCTGTAGTAAATAAAAGCAATTAAGATTGGAAGTGAGCCCGATATAGGGACATTAGTTTGTGGTTTTCATAAGGAGACTACCGCAATGAGAATATCTGAGGCCAGTAACATAATTTCTAGAATACTCGTACCACAGTGACAAACACAGCAAAATTCTGCCATACACACAAAGCTTAGACATACCAAGAATGCCACAGTTAGTGGCAAAATCCATATCTCCGTATGGCAGCTTCCGTATGGTGAACAAAATCATGCTGATGGCTCCAATGCATTTTACATGGGGTTAAACCCCAGCGAAATTCTGCCGCACGACAGATTTCTCAATCGTCTGGGGTAGCGATTGACATGGGCGTACGGCACCATAAGGCACTAAGTCATTCACTTGATAGAGTTTTCTGTTGGGCAAAACCCATACTGACGCATAGGTATTAAACAGGTATCAAATAGGTATCAAGCAGAGCCTTAAAGGTGGACGTACGGTAACTAATATGATAATATACTAGGGTATTATTTATAAATGCAGAACGGCAGATTTGCTTACGGCGGCCTTACGGCGGCCGTGCGTTGCTGTGGGGTTTTCCTCTTATGCGTAGGGCGAGATCAGTCTACTGCCAGTCTACGACCAAAAACTTATGGAGATCGCAAAGATCCGTAAGTGTTAAGTGCGACAAACGCAGAATTTGTTAAAACCGTAGGGTGGCCGCAGATGTTTGACAAGCCAAATTTCTTCTGCGACCACCCTATGTCATGGTCTGACCGCAAGGAGGCAGTGCTGCGACCATACACTAATTGCCGTGTATACACAAGGTATTTACCCGAACATTGTCGGCACAGATACAGTACTGGCGCAGTGCGTTCCCTGCACCATGAACGTACGAATGCCGTACTTAATAACCACATCAATAATTTCCAGTGCCGACGTACTTTAAACGCACACGGAGCCCGTGGTACATGAGCCTATACCGTATAAAGGTTGTCACTGCACGAGGAAAATGCCGTAGAAACCGCAGACATGAAAAAGCCATGCGGGTAAATGCTCAGCAAGGTTGAATGTATCCGTCGCGTACACTCACATCAACTTACATTTACAATACAAACTTACATTTGTATAGCTTTTTTGGTCGCATATATGCCATGTAGTTTGCAATAGAAATGTAGCAACTTATTTTTGTGAAATGAAAACTTGCGATGGAATTCATTTGCGTGTGATTTAATTTAAACATATTTTCATTGACTCAATGACTCATATACAGGTAAATCAAACACATTAATTTCACAATGGGTCAAAGGGTATGACGTAGGCGAATCGCCTGTAATGTCAACCCAATGACAGTACCAAGTCATACAAACGTGATACAAAATTGATATATGTAAAACATAAAATGCGTGTGATTTAAAGCATGTATTAACCATAAATGCCCCAACAACTTTACTATGGCCAGTTTTGAAAAATCCGACTAATACATAAAATTGATCGCAAATGTGTTTGCAAAAATGAGCCCATTAAACATATCCTAAAATAAATGAAAACTATACCAATAGATTACTCACAGTCAGCTGATGTCTGCCGTAGCCGTGGACCGTGGACGCCCTCACTGGTGGTGGACACGGGTTGGTGGATCTTGAAAGGTTGGCCGAAAACCGCAGATTATATCCAATGATGTGCACAGACTACCGCCGAAATGTGCAATAACACGTAACCTATGATTAGTATGATTATATGTTACATTTTTTTGGCCTTATCAGTGGACAGTGGACAGAACGTGCATGTGACTGTCTCCTTTGGACATCATGAGATTTGATATTGACACAATTGTTTTCAAAGTCCATGAACAGGGCATTAATTTGATACACAGTGTTAAAAATAGAACAGCAAACGTGTGTTGCTATCTAAATTCAATGTCAAACAAACGTATAGGTCCGTACATTTTCTCACAATCCCCCTACATACATTGTAAGTATATAGTAGGGGCACTTTATTATCAGGGGCTTTTGCATAAAAAATACACGCATAAAGGCTTTGTCAAAATCGTGGGGGGGGGGTGTTTAAATGTTAGGGGACCCTGGAACGACCCCCCCCCCCCCCCCCTAATCAGTCACTGCGAGTAGCCTGGGCCCAACAACCACTATGGGGCATGTTTTCTTTTTATACTCTTTAGACCATTTTCAACTTGTAAAGCCAAAACTCGTTGCCAAACAGTGAAATTGACATTGCGTCCAGCCACTTTCATTGGCTAGTGACGCCCTTGCTTGCCACGGCGGACTTGCGGCTGAACTGAGACATGTTTATGGTTTGTACCTTGTGTGTAGAGAAGTAGCATGCATGGCGGCGCCCCTCCACCAACGGGTTGTGACAAATACAGGGTATTATCACTTAAACTCTTTATCATTTGCATCCTCCATGTGGTGACTGCAGTAGCACCTTGCAGTGGAGAAACGTCGCTAATAGGGACATCTTGCAATTTAGTGGCAGATTTTATTCATCAAAAAATTACTAAAATGCTTCGAAATACAGGTTACACTGATTGGAACATATCATGGTTCTATATGTTTTAGAGGAATTTTGATTTAACACTGCAGATCCAGGTTTTCAGAAAAAGGGGGTATAGTCATAGGATTCCATGGCTTTTGCAAGCATGAAGGTTTGCAAAGAGGACAAAAAAATAACACAATATTAATTTTGGGAATGAAAAGGTAGGGGCGTGCCCTGGATCGGAATATGTTTAGTTTACCAATGTACACATATAGTTTTAATCATATTTCGATTACTAAGTATTGCAGACTTTTCAAATTCCTAATGACACATGGTACCGTAAGCATGTCACGTAATCTGGCTGAATGTAATTGTGAAAAGTCATTGTGAACAGGGTCACAGCAACGTTTGAAGCTTTTAGAAAGTTTTCTCTTATGGATACGTGGAAAGATGCATCTATGTAAGTAAAACATGGCTGCATTCATGAGAAAATAGTTGGTGAAAGTTATGTTTTCCGAAGAAGAATAAGAATATCTTATTTCAGCATAAATCGCACATGAAATATGAAATATGCCATAGAATAGATAGAATCCTGGACCACTGCCAATTTGCCACCTATGCACAAAGCACTTAAACTGAACACTAGATCAGAAGTCACATTTTGCAGCAGCAAGGACTCTTATGATAACAAAATCACAGTCACTGACATTTACAGCTTTGTCAATATACGCTCTAAGTTTGGCTGCCATCATCATAATACATTTGGTAAGCATTGTGATTGCTTAATCCACTAAAGTGGACCGCACGTTCACAACGAGTGTGCTGACAATAACTTGATAGGGGATGCATTAAGTCCCAGTCAGACAGTCCCCAATATTGAAGGTGAACCAGCCGTGGTATTGTAGCCATTGTTAATTGCATATTCAAAGGGGTGGTTTCAAAAAGTAGAATAATCTTTCTGTCAATGCATTTAAAAAAAATATCCTATCACCCAGAAAAAATCAAGGATGAACTTTCGTGACTATCAGACTGGGGCTTTTATGATAAAATTAGATGGGTGGCTGAAAACAAAGTCATGTTCATTGTATTTAACACAATGACATCAAATAATATAAGTGATTAGGTTATCAAGAGGGCTATCATTTCTGTCATATCAGCCAAATTTGAAAAATGTTTAGTGCTGATATGAATTAAACTATGAATGAATGTGAAACTAGTTTTGCCACCGGTTTTCAAAAATGCAATAAACAAAATGTGACCTAGATACAAAAACATGTAAATATGAATCTTCCCCATGATATGAAAGGACTTTATGATAACAAATTGAATTCACTGCCCTGTGTATGTATTTATAGCTTTGTTGTCATATCTGCTTATTTGCAAAAATATTTAGCTATAAATGAAACTATGAATAATGAAACTATTTGGTAGGCATTAAATGCAAAAACAAAATGTAAAAAGTAAACTGCATATCATGCTTGTCAATAATGAAAAGGGGGTGCTATTTAATTGAATTTCAGAAAGTGTCTTTCAATCTGTTATTTTGAAAAAAATATTGAATTTTTATCGAAAGACAATTAAACATAATATAATTCAATCTTTGAAAAGGGTTTAATTTCCTATTAAAGGGGTCAGACAATTGCTCAAATAAAAGAATGAGCTATTATCAAAAACTCTAAATTTATTAATAGCACCAGTCCTTTCATATCATGACAAGTTAACTTTGATATATTTTTAAAAGTATCAACTGGGGCACTTTAAAGAAAAACTTTCCATCCAATCACTAAAATCCTCTGTCAAAAGCATTGTGGCAAATATTAGCAATGTGTGTATTGTTTTGAGTGTTGACATATGAAACTAGGCATAAAATTACAAAGATATTTTATACAACCAAATGATTGATCACATGTGAAAAAATAGATGACATTGTACCAACATTTGTGTGAAATATGTGCTTGTGTGTGTGTTTCAGTAAATGTACAAAAATGACCCCCAACTAAAATGTGATCAGATGATTTTCACCCCCCTCCCCCCCCCCCACTTCCACTCCCCCCCAACAAAATCCATTTCAAAATTTCTGACCCCCCAATCCACAATCAACATTCCCGGCCAAACCTCTGACCCCCCCTCCTCCAGATTTTTCACATTATACTCCCACTGTTTAAAATCAGACACTGGTGAAGGAGGTGCCCTCCATATTTAGCGCATGTAGCACTGGGCTAATGAATAGCTAAACCAGACCCAATTTAAACTATTTGCCTATGTTTTAATAGCGTGTGCGTTGAACTACATGAGTGATCAAAATGTAAAATGATATATTCTAAGAAAGATTTAGCAATAATGCATTTGCTACCCATTCAAATCTCACCAACCAATGGTGTTTATCATCTCACAGCGGTGAATGTCCGACTGCCATCATATAAATTACCAGGTTGCTACTTGAAGCAAGGTCTTATCCTATGTCAACAACGTCATGCCGACCCCAGTGTCTATGGTGTTTTATTCTAGTGATATTAGAATTAGGTTATTATCTCCAAAAGTATTGATTAAATGGATTTGTGAAGGTTTCCCACGGATTGGACGAGTATTTCCTGTGGGTTTTCATATTCGTGGTAAAATCCTTATATTCTATGAATAAAAATGGGGCAGTGAAAGAAAATTGTTTTATCAAAGGGATATAGTATGATAAACTATATGTGAATATATCTAAGATCTTTAGCAAACTCTCATGGTTGTTTGGGATTTGAAAAGAGAACAAACAAAATTGTATTGAAATATATTTAATGCCTGTAGAATATTTCCCAATTGCCCCTATTTAGGATTATGACATAAACATGAAAACACTAATAGCTTGCCTGCCCGGAAAAAGTCTCATCCACTGTCTCAATCTCTCGCCGAGCATCACCCAGCGTTTAACAAGGTCACAACCCAGAATTCAATATCAGCCCAGCGTTCCATCCCCAGCATTCAAACCCAATGTTCATCACAGCTGTCAGCCCTGCATTCACCCAAGCGTTCAAACACAAGGTTCAACCCAGCCCTAAGCCCAGCAGTCATTCCAGTGGTCATTCTAGAGTTCAGTCCAGCCCAGTTAGCCGGTTAGCGGTCAGTCCAGTGGTCAGGTCGCTGTGAGCCGCTCACTGGTCAGCTAGGCGAAGGTGCAGAGTTTGACGTACTCGAGCATGTCGTCCATGGGCATGACGCGGAGTTCCCGGATCTTTCGCTGCACCACGTGCACCTGTGTGTGTGCAATATACAATATCAATAATAACTACAATATATATATAAATATTCCCAAGTTTGCTTGTTAATTCAATTCTACTCTCACTGATACCATCATGTTAAACAGCCCGCTGCTTGGGATGATGGTATCATTCTGGTCTCACAACCTTGGGGTCGTGAGTTCAAGTCCCGTCAGGGTCACTTGGCATAGTTAAATGGAAGATGTGTCTTCAGCTATGTCAATACAGTGGCAGGAGCTTGCTTGGCAGAACAGTGAGAGTAGAACAATATCAATAGTCCAATATACAATCTATATAATCGGTCTGTACTGCTAGAAATAAAACATTCAAACTTGATATAATGTTTACATAGCTAGTGACCAACATACGTGTCCAATTTTAGCACTTTGCAAAATAAACCGTCTTCTGTAAGGCCATTTTAGGTCATTTTTTTAACTTTCTAGTAGTTTCAGAACAGCGTCTAACACACGACCTCAACATTTAATACACTGTCAAAAGTAGTGCTTGCCACCATTACCTGTTTCAAATTTTGGTATTTTACCAATTAAAATGCGCCTTCCATAATTACAATTTCAGCCAATCTTTTAGCATTTTCTGCAATAGTTACAATACTTCTTGCAACATGTCTTTCAAACTTGATACAATTAATCATTTCATCAATCAATTCGTCAATAAATTAATCCATCAAACTATCTATATAAGAATTGATTGATCATTCAATTAATAGACAAATCAAGCCAGCAATCATGTAATCAATCAATTCGATAAATCTATGAATCTATTAATCATTTTGTCCATCAATAACTCATCAATCAATGCGATTTGACAATCCATAAATCAATCAAACTTTCTATTCATCTATCAATCTATCAAACAATCAACAAAAAATACCCACGGAATTGCACAAGGAACCTGACTAAATCTACCAATCAACTTATTGTGGTCCTCAATAGCTCAGTGGTTAGAGCGCACAACTTGAAAACGTGATTTGCCTGCGTCGCAAGTTCGCGCCCTGGTCATGGCAGACACAGTGTCGCCAACACCGATACGTCGTACGTTTGCCACTGAGTTGCTGATCTTCACCGAGCGTGTCGCTACAGCACAGTGTTACTACCAGACGGTGACGACACCAAGCATGACGTTCGGAAGCCTCGTTAAAAGGCGGTGTAAGGAGAGCCACTCCTCTGCACGTAAAAGAACTCACCTAGTTTGAAAACAATAGCTAGTGTGATCCCCCCCACCCATGAGGCTCAGTTTGGCTAAGTTAGCCTGCCTCTGGAGAGGTCCATGTACAAACACCACGTGGCCTCCCATTCTGTTATAATCATCAGGCAAGTTGATCTGAGACTGGCAGAGAATTAATACAAAGAGAATAAACAAAACGAAAATCCCCCTCACCTCGGCGGCTGTGAGTCCGAGCGCGCCGTGGTCGAGCAGCGTGCCGGCGAGGATGGCGTCCAGCTCGGCGGGGTCCGCGGGCGGCAGCCGCAGCTCCACGCGCAGGGACTCCATCTCCTAGCGACAAAACGTGGGTGTTTCAATGTGTTTGTGAATGTGAGAGGGTGTGTGTGTGTGTGTGTGTGTGTGTGTGTGTGTGTGTGTGTGTGTGTGTGTGTGTGTGTGTGTGTGTGTGTGTGTGTGTGTGTGTGTGTGTGTGTGTGTGTGTGTGTGTGTGTGTGTGTGTGTGTGTGTGTGTGTGTGTGTGTGTGTGTGTGTGTTTAAGTTTGGATGGAGTGGGGTGGTGTTGAAGAATGGGTGGGTTTCTTAAAATGTGACAGTGCGATTCTAATAATAACTCTTGTGTCTTTTAAGCTTCTAGTGATATTAGAATTAGGTTATTATCTCAAAAAGTATTAATTAAATGGATTTGAATGAAATCTCAACAATGCTCCTCTGACGTGATCTGTGAGGGTTTCACACAGATTGGACGAGTATTTCCTTGTAGTTTTCCATATAGCTCTGTGGTAAAATCCTTATATTCTATATGGGGCAGCGAAAGGAAATTGTTTTATCAAAAGGATATGTGAAATATTTAACTGTTTTTAGTGATGTCCTGGTTGTATATGTGGTTTCTCATATATCTAAGATCTTTATTTGCAAAATGTTTAGAAATCATGGTTGTCATGTATATTTGGGATTTGACTGTGTTTTTGAACACTGTGGCTGCGTCATATTTTATTGAAATATATTCAATGCCTGTAGAATATTACCCAATTGCCTCTATTTAGGATTATGACAGAAACATGAAAACACTTTTTAATAGCTTGAAATGAAAGACAAGAATGTAAAGGACTTTGGTGTTTTATAGAGGTCAACCAAAAGAAAAAAAAACAGTGATGTAGCATTAAGCAATGGGTGGGTTTCTAAAAATGTGAGAGTAGGATTCCAATAATAGCTGGTTTCTGATAACCTGTTAAAAACATTGCCCCCGTAGGGCCCTCGCCCTCGAGGATTGGGTCATAACATGTTTAGAGCACTTCACACACCTGATACTTATGAGTATATGTAGTTACATATGATGAAAAATTGTAAATTCCTAAAGCATGTCCACTCACTGTGTTCATTTGAACTGAAGGTAAAAAGTGGCTGCGTCATATTTTACATTTGTTAGTCCCAGCTAGCGTAGTTAAGCATTTCAAACATTATATTGACGTACAAACATCGTGTTATCGCTTCTCAGCTGTTGCATCAACATCTGACGCTCAGTTCGAAAGACGTTATTTTGCAATAATGTATTTGCCACCCATTCAAATCCCACCAACCCAATGTGTTTATCATCTCACAGCGGTGAATGTCCGCCTGCCGTCATATCAAGCACCTGTTGCTACTTTAAGGAAGGTTCTATGTCAACAACGTCATGCTGTGTTCTCGAGTGGCTAACCTTGGTATTTTAAGCTTCTGGTGATATTTGAATGAGGTTATCTCCAAAAGTATTAAATGAATTTGAATATGAGCATATGTAGTTATATCTCAGCAGCATATTAACTACAGGACTATTGTGGCTATGTTAACAACAACAAAAAATCCTAGGTCCCTCGTGGGTGTCGAGATAAACTGAATAAGCCCAGCCCAAGAAAGGTTTTTAATCACTTTCGAATCACTTTGTCCTATTCATTACGTACACCTCTTATCTCCTCTATATGCCAACAACACCTCACCCCCCCAGTCACCATCCCCTGCACCACACATCCTCCAGGCCCCCTCCCCTCGCCGCTGCCCCCCCCCACACCCACATATTTCAGCCCCCTTCACCCCTCCATCCTCCAAGGCCCCCATCCCATCACCCCACCCAGCCCCCTCCCCCTGACTCCCCCTGGCTCCCTCCTCCCTCCCCCTGACCCACCTTGACCTGACCTGACCTTGACCCCTGACCCACCTTGATGATGGGCAGCTCCAGCAGCCCCTGGTAGCGGGACCCGCCGGCCGGCGGCGGCTCCGTCGGGTCGATGTACTTGAGCTTGTCCTCCTCCTCCTGCTCCTGCTCCTCTCCCTCCTGCTCCTGCTCCTCCTGAGGAGGGGGCGGCGCCGGGTCGGCGTCCGTTATGACGTCATCGTCGTCCTGGCAACGCACGCTCAGGCTCTCCGACTGGAGGGGCGGCTCGGCGGCGGCGGCGGCGGCCATGGCAGTGGGGAGCTGGGTGTAAAGATACAGAGGAACCTGTCTGTTGAGATCACCCATGAACAGCTCTATTTAGACCACCCATAGATCTTTAAATTTGGTGTTTTACCAATTAAAATGCGCCTTCCACAATTACAATTTCAGTCAATCTTTAGCTTTTCAGCATGTCTTTCAAACTTGGTACAACCTCTCTATTGAGACCGCCCATAGTACAGTGAAACGTCTCTATTGAGACCATCCATAATACAGTAGAAACTTTCTATTGAGACACTCTGGTATGGTGATGAGTGGTCTGAATTGAAAGGGGGTCTCTCATCTGTTCATTTTAGTCATTTTATGTAGGTTTCAGACCTTGTTAAATAGTCATAATTGGGTGTTCTACTGTATTCACTTCAGCCTACACATAGACATGTTTGACGTGTAGACAAACATACATAATTGTACATTTTAAACAGTATAACAGTTCAGTTATTTACATTGGGCTTCAATAGGAACTCCTTTGATTCTTGATCTTTCTTGGTCACAATCACATCATGAGTCGTCATTGTGCGCGCATGAAAGTCCCCAGCTGCGTGCACCCCCCCACACACACACACTTAGCCATGGATCAGCACATTGGTCCATATGTCCAGTAGTCTATTCTGCCCCCATCCCTATTCAAGAGATCGCTTCTATTTTCTGATCTGGATGGTTTCTTTGACAGTGGTTTTCCCCCCCACGACAATGACGATCAAGAAAGGAATTCCTGTTGAAAGCCAAATGTAAATAACTGAACTACTATCCTGATTAAAATGTATGTGTGTCTATCAAATTCAGGATAAATAAGCCTCCATAAAACTAACTTTGACTTGTGATAATGATCATGAATAAAACCTACAGTAGCCCCGTGCTGCGACCCACCGTGACGCCTGCGTGGGGGTGGGGTGGGAGCGGGGTGGGGGGTTCTTGGTCAGAAAATGGGTACGGATGTGCCACAGACAGGTTGAAAACAGCACCCAACAATATACCTACTTTTGAGAAAAAGTGACCCACAGTATACCAATATCTGAGAAAATGTGACCCACCAATATACCAATATCCGAGAAAAAGGTGACACACCAATATATCAAACTCAGATTCTAGTGCATGTAGATATTAGGACTGAATATAATGCATATCAATATTTTTTATCCTATTAAATATACTAAAAATGTGAAAGAAACAACCAGAATATACAAAAAAAAGTGAAAAAAGACACCCAGCAATATACCAAAAATGTGAAAAAATACACCCAGCTTCGAGGCAGGTCCGTACTAATCGCAATAGTGTGAGACCCCCCCACCCCCCCGCGCGCCCGAGGTCGCCTGTTGTTTGACAAGCGTCTGTGCACAATGACACAGGGGACAATGTGTCGTCTGCTGCTGCTGTCCGTTATTGATCCACTTCCGGGTCTAATAGCCGCTTCGGCACGACCGACCACGCCAGTCAATACCAATTGTTACTGCATGGATTTCCAGCAAGAACAAACAGTCTCAGAAGTGGACCTATGAATAGGGAGGGGGGATTGAGGGTTGGGGGTTCAAACTAGCAGCTCAAGGAAAGGAAAATGTAGGTTTAAAATGTCAGTGTCAGCTCGCCCGCTACTTGGTATGGTAGTATCATTCTGGCCTCACAAGATTGGGTTCGTGAGTTCGAGTCCCGCCAGGTCCAGTTGATATAGGCAAATGGAAGCTTAGGGTTGTAAAACCTGTCTTCAGCTATGTCTATCGTTGGTAGAAATATGCTTGCTAAAGACATGACAGAGAAGTATGAAAATGTATTCGCAAGTACTGGGAAACACATATATCATAATGAAACATTGGTGCTAAATGTGACTCAAAATGCACCTAAGAGCATACAGAACTTCTGGGGGAAATGCCCCCGCACCCCTTCATAGTTGTACGTATGACTGAGGCACTCACAGCATTTATCCGCACCCTCCCCCCCCCCCCCCCCCCCCCACACACAAACAATTAACAAAAAAACACCACCATCAGCTATCTACAATGACTTGAGGCACGTCCCGCCTGCAGTTTCGCCTGTTATCACTAACCCTTGTGTTGTTTGATTCCCCAGCTTGGCCTAAAAACTAGTACCAGAGACTTCGAAAAACAAAAAACAAAAACAGCAAGAGTCTCATTATTCTTAGTATTGGTTGTTGTGTCGTCTTAACTGCTGTATAAAATAAGTGCCAAAGAGTCTCGTTTCGTTACTCTTAAGAGCCTCCGCGGCCGGACGGATAAGGAGTTGGACTTGTGACCAGAAGGTTTTGGGTTTGAGTCCCGGCTAAGTCTGGTGAGTGTTGAGCAAACTCACCCCAAACATCTGCACACTGATATATGGTAACATTTCAGCTGGTACCTACACGCTAAATAAGTACAGGCCAGGCGAGTGAACTACAAGAGGTGGCATCAGACCACCATGTGCTGCGGTAGCCAGAGTTGTATTGCTCCCAGCGGGTTGAGAAAGCCAATATAGAATCAAAAGGATGCCAATGACCTGGTGTATATGCAAAGCCGTTAGAGCGAATTAACATTGATCGCGATCGCACGCACGCACGCACTCGCACACACACAAACCACACACACACACACACACACACACACACACACACACACACACACACACACACACACACACACACAAACCACACACACACACACACACACACACACACACACACACACACACACACACACACACACACACACACACACCAGCAGTACGTTCATCCTTAACCCTACTCCCCTTTACTATTCTATTTCTATTCCATTTTGTTTCTTGTTTGTTCTGTTTGTTTGTTTTTTGTTCCTGTAATCATCTATACATGCAATTCGTGTATCTTAATCTAAATGTATTTGCATATATCACCGTATGTGTTCTATTTGCAGAGCAGTCTGTAAATCATGTTTTGGCCGCCTATGTAAATCATGGCACTAAGTACACTGTAAACTGATCAAGCTTGACAAAACTGATAAAGTTTGACAAATGCTGGGTCCTTAACACCTTAACCTCTACAGGCGAAGCGGCTTTCGTGTGCGAATAATGTAGGCTTACACTCCTTTTCTAAATTTAAGCATGTCATGTGTATGAAGTTCACTTAAACTGGAATGAACACAAGCTTTTGATAAGTTCTGCGATAGTTTTGTATTAGTGTTCTTTTAGGCTGTGTAATAATCACGAAAGAGAATTTTAAAAATTATATTATTAACGTTAACACAATTAACAATATACTACTACATCACAATAATTATAAGGAATGTAGTAGTATAATTGTGTTAAGACATTTTATTTGATAAGGAGCCTTGTAGTGCTTGAAAACGTTATTAATATGAATTTTAAAATTCTCTTTCATGATTATTACACAGCCTAAAAGAACACCTATCATGAGACCAAGTGCTGTAAACCAAGTGTATAGGATTTTAGATAGATAAGTTCTGTGAAACCCACGATACCAACACCACGACGAAGATTATTTGAAGTATTCGAGCGCTGGTATCTAGACTAGCGTTAACCATATCACTGTCTCCTTGAAACCTATACACATGAAACAACTTCTTACACATTATATACTTACTGTTTTATGAAAGCACAATGCCAAATATCACAATATTCTTTGTAAAATCATGTCCAAAAGTACTGCGAAACGCAGCTATGATCCAAACAGTAAACACCAAATCGGCTGATCCGCACACATGGATGTCCAAACCAGCCCTACAAGGGGTCCAACAATAACTGGTCCGGCAGTGTGTCTTTTTAGACACTATTCCAACAAATTCTTGCGTAACATTTTAACGCATGTCTATAGAGAAGAAGTATAGATTAAACAGTTGGCTGTCTGTATAATGCCGCCCACATGGAGAATGATTTTCCGAAGAAAGTGTGGCAGTTAGTTTGAAACACGGGAGTGTCGCCGTATCACCTTTTAACCCGTGTGGTGGCCTCAGACTGCCTGACGACTCGCGACACAGAAGAAGAAGAAGACGCCTGTCTCATTAGAGTATCGACCGGCGGCCGGATGCAGGGGACAGTGTATTAGCGCACCTGCTAATAGGGCGTGGCCATTTATTTGCAGGTGGGAGGTGCTAGGCATTTTGGAAACGGAAAATGTCTATGTGTGCGGGGGTTGGGGTTTGTTTTTGTTTTGTTTTTTTTTGTTTTTTTGACAAATGGAAGTGAAGGCTAATGCATTAAATGTTGCTTTGAAAAGGTAAAACCTTTCATGTGTCATGTATGATGAGTGGATAATGCGTAAAAGAATATTGCTATAGAGAGTGATCGTTTATTTGTACAGTAGAACATCCAATTAAGACCACCTCTCTATTGAGACTACCTCTATAATAAGGCCAAACCTTCATAAAGCTACCAAAATGAACCTCTGTATAGAGACCACCTCTCTATAATAGAGACCACTGGTCCCAAAGGTGGTCCTAATAGAGAGGTTCTACTGTAAATGGAGACCTCATAGAATACTTTGGTTGGCCAGACTCATCTGGACGAAAACAATGATTTTCTGTTTGTGAGGTGATCGTTTGTTATAACTGGAACACATAACCCTTACCCCTTCTTTTATACTGGGGAAGAATATATAGGCCATCTAAAACAAACATAAGAACGCCTACCCTAAAAACACAACCGTAGAGTATCATGGGGGTGTAGGACATCTTAGCAAGCAGTTAGTTGAATTTGTTGTTGTGTGTTGTTGTTGTTGTTGTGTTGTTGTTGTTGTTGTTGTTGTTGTTGTTGTTGTTGTTGTTGTTGTTGTTGTTGTTTTTGTTTTTGTTTTTTATACTTAGTATTTGTTGTTGTGTGACGTCTTAACTGCTGTATAGAATAAAATAAGTGCCAAAGATTTAAAAAATTTAAGTTTATTTGATTTTGCTTAGCGCTTTCGAAAATAAATTTCCTCATCAGAGCTAGAATCGAAAATATCAAAAGGTGGCCAAAAATATAAGAAAGTCTTGTGTTTATATAAAACAATTTGTATAACATAAATATAGGTTAAAATACATTTCGTTGTCAAGAAGTAAAAGAACAGGCAATGTAATATAAATAGGATATACAGGTATGTTAATTATAAAATGCTGGGAACCTATTCCTAATATTTACAATACTGATATACTTTCCATTGTTTGTCCACACTCTCTTATAAAATTTTATAAAAGTTTAAACACAATGCACTCTTCCATTGGCGTCTAGAGCAAAATTAAGGTGAAATCAAGATAAAATCAAAGTAGCAGGGTAAAGAGCATATAATGAGTAACATGTAAAACAGAACATTTAACACACACACATATATATAAATATATATACACACACATATACATATATATATATATATATATATATATATATATATATATATATATATATATATATATATATATATATATATATATATATATATATATATATATATATATATATATGGGGATATATATACATATATAATATACACATATATATATATACATATACACACATACACATACATACACATACATACATATATGAGAATTCTAAAACTCAATATGCCCAATAATACAAATGGAAATTGGGTCAAGCAAAAACAAAGTCGGAAAAACTACCCATACTAGACCTTAAAGTATGGGTAGAAGAAAAACACCATACTGTATGAATTTTACAGGAAAGACATGGCAAACAGAATATTAATGATGTCAAGAAGTGCCATGCCCTCAAAAAAATAAAAAGAAACGTTTTAATACAAGAAGCTATTAGAATACTGAGAAACTGCAGCTCTAGATTGAAATGGGA
This sequence comes from Streblospio benedicti, assembly GCA_019095985.1. Classification (NCBI taxonomy): domain Eukaryota; kingdom Metazoa; phylum Annelida; class Polychaeta; order Spionida; family Spionidae; genus Streblospio; species Streblospio benedicti. The sequence goes on along the minus strand of JAGTTF010005199.1, from coordinate 41,314 downwards.
CAAAATAGCAGAAATTCTTACCGACTTCTGCGTACGCATGAAACTATCAGGCTACAATGAAAGATACCGGCTAAACATCATACAATCAGCACTGAGAAAATGGGAAGAACAGAAGAAACAAGATAAAATCGGAATAAGACCACTTTACAGAAAGAAACAATGGAACAGAGAAACACGAAAACAAGAAAAAGAAATGAAAAAGAAGCAGTGGTTCAGAAAAGACAATGCACGCTTTACTATATTCTGCCCGTACACACCAAACAGCAGACTGTTTAAGATGTGGAAAACAAAAGCAGAAGAAATAAAGAAAGACAGCAAAGGAAGAGTCAATGCTAAGATTATAGAGAGAGGAGGGACTCCCCTAAAAAGCCAACTATGTAAATTAGCCCCAGTTGAACAAGAAAGATGTAATGATCTGTCATGCAAAGTATGCTCATCTAATAGCAACAGAACGATGATTTGCAGGAGAACATCAAAAGGTGGACTTGGATACAATATCCAGTGTAATCTATGCAAAGTGAACAATATAAACAGCTTTTATCACGGAGAAACTAGTCGCACCTTATACACCAGAATTAAAGAACACATGCAACAAGAAGCTAATAAACCACTAATAAAACACAACTCAACTTTCCATCCTGAAGAAGATCTAAACTTCGACATCACACCTACCAGTTACCACCAAGACCCACTAAGCAGACAGATAAATGAAGGTGTTAGAATAAACAATAGCAAGTCAAAACAAGGATATCTCATGAACTCAAAAACTGAATTTCACCAGGGAGAAGTTCCCAGAGTCACATTCCTAAGAGGACTCCCTTAACAGTGTTTACTTAATTACTCTTGCATGTCACTCCTTGTTATACCTACATATATGTATGTATGTGTATGTATGTGTATGTGTGTATATGTATATATATATATATATATATATATATATATATATATATATATATATATATATATATATGTGTGTGTATATATATATTTATATATATGTGTGTGTGTTAAATGTTCTGTTTTACATGTTACTCATTATATGCTCTTTACCCTGCTACTTTGATTTTATCTTGATTTCACCTTAATTTTGCTCTAGACGCCAATGGAAGAGTGCATTGTGTTTAAACTTTTATAAAATTTTATAAGAGAGTGTGGACAAACAATGGAAAGTATATCAGTATTGTAAATATTAGGAATAGGTTCCCAGCATTTTATAATTAACATACCTGTATATCCTATTTATATTACATTGCCTGTTCTTTTACTTCTTGACAACGAAATGTATTTTAACCTATATTTATGTTATACAAATTGTTTTATATAAACACAAGACTTTCTTATATTTTTTGGCCACCTTTTGATTTTTCGATTCTAGCTCTGATGAGGAAATTTATTTTCGAAAGCGCTAAGCAAAATTAAATAAACTTAAAATTTTTAAATCTTTGGCACTTATTTTATTCTATACAGCAGTTAAGACGTCACACAACAACAAATACTAAGTATAATGAGAGCTATATTCAAACTTTTTTTTTTAATACAATATAAGTTAGAACATAATTAGTTCAGCACATTTTATAATCTATAAACCTTGTTTTGCAGCTTGCCGATTCTGACGACTTGGACAATGACATAGACGAACTAATCCAAGACTTTGAGAGCAAGTGCCAGCTCATTCTATTCTTCACACTATTCAGTTTTTATTAGCACAAGCTGATGCTTATTAGGTTGTGATTTGTGAGAGAATGTGGCTTGTTTGCCACTAAATACATTTTGATGTGATCCTATAGTTTTTTTTTTAAATCAGTTTATATATCATGCAACTTAAATTTTACTCTGCAATGATTTTTTTGTACCGTTTGTAAGTCGAATAATGTTTGACTTGAGAGAATTCCAAGTTGATGGTTTATGTATGGGTTTTGACAACTTAAAAGTTTGAGTTTATATTACTAATCCGTTAATTTCCCTATTTATCAGTGATTTATTGTTTGCCGTTCCTCTCGATTCTGATTGTTTGAAGAGGCCGTGGGAGATCAGGTTATCTCCCCTACTTTGTGAGCAGGTAGAAAGCACCATCACGGATAAATAATTCGGTTAAACTGCCAGGGGAGATATCAGCTGATTTTCTCATTTGCTTTTACTTTTTATCATTACAAAATTCAAGATTATGAGATTCTACTGTATTGTTCTACTAACGACACTATAGTTCAGTAATGTATTTGCTAATATTTTCCATGTTTGAAATATAGACATTTTTAATGGATATTGTGAGTAAAAGTGTTCTTTTTTTTTTTTCAAAGCTTTTGTGACAAGTCACAGGTGCAAATGTTAGTGAACTATTAAATAAGAGTGTGATGCATAACTAATCATGTAGGCTTAATATAGTTT
>JAGTTF010005199.1:0-32322 GCA_019095985.1 Streblospio benedicti | reverse complement strand
TACACAAAATGGGCTTCTGCATATGCTAGATAGAAATCGGCGTATTAAGTCACGGCCTGAGCGCTTCCAGTCGACCAAGGACCATTTTGACGTGATTATTACATGTGAGGAACGTGTCTACGATCAAGTAGTAGAAGGTAAGAGGTGGTCGTGTGAATGATCGACGCAATAATCGATATATCACTCGCCAGAGCAAGTATATGCGATGGTTGCACATGAATCTTTACAGTTGAGTCTTTTGATGCTCACCCAATTAGTTGTATTTTTTACATGTAACATCGTATACATATCGTGATTTTCTTAAAAGACCTCTGACTGTAAATAATATATTACATAGTATTAGAAGGATGTTAGCTGCATATTCTATTATTTTTGGGAAAAAAGTATTGTAAAAAAACTAGTCAAATATTGTATTACATCGATTGAATATTGTCAGTCATTAATTTTAATGTATGACAAATCAGTCCTTGAAATTGCTGTAAATTTGCATATGTATGCTTCAAATTTGTATTTTATTTTGTTAATGGAACGGATAATTAATTACCTTGCATGTATGAAATGTGAATTCTCTTATAAAACTTATTTCCAAACAAATAGAAAATCATATATATTTTTTAAAATAATTGAATAAAATATGATTTTATCAAAGCCCTTGCACCTCTCCTACGAGACACCTCTGTAATGTGACCATGATTCAATTATTTTAATGTATTTACCTGCTTTTCTTAAAAAAATAACTCTAAAATTAAAATTTCACATATAATTTTAATAGGTTTCAAACTCTACAGGTTTCTTACCCTATAGAGTTCCGAAATCGATTAAAATTATATGTGAAATTTTAAATTTTTCAATTTCTCACAATCCTAAAAGGAAAATGACCCCATTAAAATTTCTGAATCAAAAAATCAGAGCCATTACCACATATCAAAAAAAATAGACATATTTCCCCTCTGTAATATGCCTGTTTCAGACCTGGGGAGTCGGGAGGCAGGCGACCCCCAGCCAGGTGCCTCATCATCAACATTCTCATTCCAGGACAACCAAAGGAGGCCACCATCAGAATCCTCAAATGAAATTGACCCCATTCACATTTCTCATAAAAAATCAATTTTATTATCATTTCATTCAAAAAGAATTTATTTTCTGATGATTTAGAATACAAGTGCCTCATCTTCAGAGATATATTTATATACATATATTTCAGATAACAAAATTAGACTTCAAATTAGACTTCAAACATAAACCATAGTGATGCTTATAATATGATGCTTATGATCTTTCTGTTTTAGTGTGGAGACACCACTCGTGTGATGCTACACTAAAATTTCATTTCTCCCAGTTTAAGAATTTATTTTCTTGATGGATTTAGTTCACAAAAGAGGGAGATAACATTTAGTACAGATAAACTTTTGGATATACATATATTTCAGATAGGAATATTAGACTTTTGAATATAGACTTCAAATATAAATAAACAAAATAAAAGTCAGAGTGACCTATTATTTCTGACAGATTTAATAAAATCTTAAAAACCTTCGATTTTTATACAAAATAGAATACAGATACATTATCGAATTCCTCCCATGTGTAGGATTTAATTGTAAATACTTGTTCTATATTCAAACATTTTTTTAATACAATATTAAGTTAGAACATAATTAGTTCAGCACATTTTATAATCTATAAACCTTGTTTTGCAGCTTGCCGATTCTGATGACTTGGACAATGACATAGATGAACTAATCCAAGACTTTGAGAGCAAGTGCCAGCGTTCTATTCTTCACACTATTCAGTTTTATTAGCACAAGCTGATGCTTATTAGGTTGTGATTTGTGAGAATGTGGCTTGTTTGCCACTAAATACATTTTTGATGTGATCCTATAGTTTTTTTTTAAATCAGTTAAAATAAGTATCATGCAACTTAAATTTTTACTCTGCAATGATTTTTTCTACCGTTTGTAAGTCGCCGAATAATGTTTGACTTGAGGTAATTCAAGTTGATGGTTTATGTATGGGTTTGACAACTTAAAGTTTGAGTTTATATTACTAATCCGTTAATTTTTATTTATCAGTGATTTATTTTGATTACAGTAGAACCTCGTTTTCTCCCCAGTTTGTCGTTCACTCTCGATTCTGATTGTTTGAGAGCCGTAGGAGATCAGGTTATCTCCCTACTTTGTGAACGGTAAACACCATCACGTTAAATAATTCGGTTAAACTGGGGAGATATCAGCTGATTTTCTCATTTGCTTTACTTTTATCATTACAAATTCAAGATTATGAGATTCTACTGTATTGTTCTGCTAACGACACTATAGTTCAGTAATGTATTTGCTAATATTTTCATGTTTGAAATATAGACATTTTATTAAGGATATTGTGAGTAAAAGTGTTCTTTTTTTTTCAAAGCTTTTGTGACAAGTCACAGGTGCAAATGTTAGTGAACTATTAAATATAGAGTGTGATGCATAACTAATATGCTTGTGTAGGCTTGATATAGTTTTTACACTATGTATGAAACTCATTTTGCTATAAAATGTCTTGTATGTTGTTATTATGTGACGTTTGGAAGGCGTGAGGTGATTGTGAAGTGATGTGAACTAAAATGTGGTAGTAATATTTTCTGCGCCATGGAAAATGTCATTTCATGAAGTGGTTTATCTTTATATTTGAGGAAATGTATGTGCGTTCATTCATGTCCCTGGCTGGATGTCTAGTGCTAAGTGAAATATTTTGTGCATCTGTATATATACATGTAATAGGAAATTTTGATAAATTATGTTTATGGGCGCCATTCATAAGTAAAGCTTTACTTTGAAAACAAAATGGCTGATAGTAATAATAATGCAAATCGTGTTATGGTTCAACTTGGTTGAAAGAATATATGAGCATTTACTAGTAAATAAGAATTATATCAGTATTTGTCTGTGATTTTTTTTTCCAATGTAACAAATTCACTTGACTTGAGTTCTAGTAACTAAGGTTAAAATGCAATATCACTACTAATTTGCTGACAGCAAACTCGTGGAGCAACATGTTCTTTTTTAATAAACAAATGGTGCTGAATATTTGAATAAAAATCATAGGAATGACACGCTATTTTTTGTTGTTGCCGGAAATACGTATGTACATAGTAATTTTTTAAATTCTGATTGACTACTTTATGCGTATTAAGACACATGTACAGAACAGAATGTTTTTACGTAAATGGCATGCATACACATGGCTGCCTACTGAAGCGAAATGGTCGGTATTCACAAATCTATATAATTTGCAGATATGGAAATCAAATTTGTGGATACTATATGTATCAGTGATTGATTTCCAGGAAAAGCGACAACGCTCTACATTCACGTTTACGAAGTTATTTAGAAAGGAGGCACTGTTGTATTTGTCGGAACTAAAATGCGTTAATACAAACGCTTTATATTTGTGCAGGTTTTTTTTTTTCAAATAACATGCTAATAATAATTTATTTGTTGTCTGAACACAATGTGTGATAAATAAAATATCACATTTGTGCTGAATACATCGTATTTGTAAAAGGCTCACGCATTTATCTTTTTCGACTCGGCCTATTTCATAAGATAATGCGTTGCCATTTACAAAAACGATGTATTCATATCATATGTGGTATTCTCTATGTATCATGCCATATGTAATGTGTCTTACTGCATAAAAGAGAAACAATGGCATTTTTATGTAGTTGTTTACTGATAAAACATTAAAAAATATACAATGTAGTTGCGGCAAAAAATAGCGTATCATTTCTGTAATTTTGATTTTGTTATCTAGTACAATTCCTTTGTTATAATAGAAAATCTTGCTCCATAAACTTATTGTCAGCACACTAATGATTTTTCTCTATTGGCTTGGGGTTTTACAATACATTTTTTTTTACTATCTACTGATATGATACTCAGAAGAATCAATTATTTAAAACAAGTGACAGAAATTCCACAAAGTTCTGTTACCTCAACAACGTTGAAAATCATCAGAAAACGCGTATGCAATAAAAGTATTTTGTCAAGGCCAGCAATAATATTGATGCACTACATCTCAAAAGTCGGAGCAAAAATTCATTTGGTCAGGCAATTTCAATTTATACTGTGAAAAACTTCTGTCATATTACATCGAACAGGGGCTTTCTCCAAAATACATAAAAACTAGCTTATACCCGTGTAGTCAAAGAGACATGCTGAGAACCACATTGAATCACTCCAGTTGCGTAATCGTATAAGTAGATACCAACTAAATCATTGTCTTCTTCTTCTGGTATTCTTGCGCCTTCACTCATGAAGATTATGCAAGATGGCTTGGTGCGACACATGTACGAAGGATAAAACAAGTGTTAAAATTTACAGTGCAGTCTTAAAAACAAAGCAGGTACTCAGAATCCTGCCACCCGTGACTTGAACTCCTCCAGGGTCAGCGCTGTCACAGTATCTGATGGGAGGTTGTTCCAGTCCCTTATTGTACGGGGGGAAAAGGACTTTAGGTGATAGTCCTTGGTTGACTGCTGTGCGTAGAGGGCGTGGACATTGGTAGTCCTCCTGGATGTCATTGGGACACTGGACACATAACGGTCTTTATCAACAGCTACTAGGTTGTTTTGAATTTTATACATCATGTATATTGGTGTAATCCATTGGCATCTAAAATAAAAATCTATGGGAGGAAATGTTAGTGTCCGCGTGTAAATGGGAACACAATGTCCTCCATGGGCATAGAAAAAGACATACTTGGTGAATGTATAAATATGTTTTTACAGCATTTAATTTTCAAACACCCTTGTCCTGACGACACTTGCCCACGTCCTGACAGCACCACCACCCATCCTGACAGCATCCCCTTACACACAACATCCAAGATCAAGCCAATGCATCATTCATTGAAAGGCAGTTTTTTTTGACTATGTAAACATGGCAGTGTGACCATCCTCTGTAATAGCCAGTGAAAATCAAAGTCATTGTGATTTTTCTCTAACATAGGCTATAAGTATTTTTATTTAGAGAGTACAAACTACAAACACTTAAATAATGTTAACACACTAACTACACAGCAAACATGAGCATCAAGTATGATTCATTGGCGGAGGTTTTCAGAACCATTTAACAACAGTCGATGGTGAAAAGAAAGTCAAGACACCAACCATCCAAAAATAAAGGCCACTCCGCAATGCCCGCATTTTAACACCACCCAACCACTTCCTGATAGTTCTTGCTAACATACCCCCATACCCAGGCCACTAATTAACAACAAATACATATTACGTTGTTCAAGTCTTTACCACTGGTCTACACCATCCACTCCTACCCATCGTCCTGATAGCACCCACCCTTGTCCTAAAAAAGCCAAGCCCCAAATCTGACACCGATCGCCAAGTCCTGATAGCATGCTTCCCATCCTGACAGCACCCATGACTTGATAGTACTAACATTACCAACTTCTCATCCGCTTGAAGCCACATACACATTGGCATAGCCTAGATACCGGCACATTTTGATATTTACACAATACACATATATGGTGATGTCCTTTTAATACTTAGGTTCTGTCCATTACATCCAACCATAATAGTAATAGATTATATTAATCTTGCAAGCATCCATACTCAAAATTACTATAGCGTGACTACAAGAACAGTCACTCCATGTATGTGTGTACAATTAGTTCTCAGCCAAGTCATTTTAGTCACAGCTAAGGTAGGAAAAGTTAGTGTTTATGTATCATGCCTTCCATGGAATTAGGAAAGGAATATATTGAGTTAAGTGTATAAAATGAGTACCACACTCTTTTTCTCCAGTACCCACCCTTGTGCCAATTGTGGGCATGGGTGATACTTTGTAACGTTGGCTCTGACCACTTTTGTTAGTTAGTACATACAAATGAATAATAAATAATATTGGCACACTTCATTGCACTGACAACTTAGCACCTTCCAAGTATCAAGTATGATATGGAGAAAGAGTGTTTTGGAGCAACCTTTAAGACTGACGGTGAATTGAGATAGGGAAGTTCTTATACCACAATATAGAATCTTTTGGAATGAGCAAGAAGTCAAGCAACAGATCAAGCTATGAATTTCTGAGCTTGGATTTATTATACTTGGCGCAGATGGAGAACTACTTGGATTAACTCCGAGTTGAAGCTCGTATGAGGATATCTCAATCTCAAGTAAGTCATTGATCACTGACAATGCACTTGGCATCTAGTATGCAAAAATTATGGGATGAAAATTAGTGTCTATGGTAATGGGAACATAATCCTCTCATGGCACAGATATTCTCACACACATCAGTATAACATCCCTATTAAGACTGCCCAAGGACTGGCGTCAAGTGGTTTAATGTTTGGGTGGTCTCTTTAGAGATGTTTGCAATGGTCTTTTTATGAAGACTTGGGACTGTTGTAAATCATCGTATAATAGAAGTGGTGTATTTATAGAGGTGGTCTTGATTGAAGGTTCCAATGTACACATAGCCCAATTGACAAAGTAGTTTTAATCCCTGGTATTTGAGCCCATGAGACGCCTTTGGCGTCTTTATGACATCACACTACTCCACATGACGCTATCATGGCTGGCGCTGTCTGCTATTTTAGTTATAAAAACGTTAATTAACTACCACCTGGGCCATTTTGACCATGAAAAACATATTCGTGCAAAACTACACAGTACCATGAACGACCTCCTGTAGTTAGATGGCATCCAGCTAGTCAGGTTAAAGAGGAGATAGCCGACTAAAGTCCAAAAATTAGCGTATTAATATATAGGATGAACTGTGATGATTTTGATCCGCTGAACAGCTGTTTAAGATTTATATTCCTTCAAAAGGAACAGAGCTGTAAAAACATCAGATGTACCCTGATTTTTGTGGTTAGAAGGTTCATAGGCAGACCCAGGGGGCAGATCCAGCGTGCCCCCCTTTCCCACCAAAATACTTCATTTTCATAGGGTTTTTTCACTTGAGCTCCAAAATCATACCCCTTAGTGATACCAGTGAAATTATAAAAAATGATACCCCTAGTGAAACCACCGTAGGAAAACAATGGGGTCCCAAGGGATATTATTCTATTTGATACTGTAATGAAAACATTAAGATTTTCTATAACTTATATTTACTATATGGCTCAATAATGCAAAATCACATGCCAATACACCCCACCCCAGTTCTGTGGCAATATACACATATATGAAAAAAGAACTAAGTGATGTGCCCCAGTTTTGCTGGGTGATGCCAATAGAGCTAGTTATATTGAACTTCCTTTTAATAGTGAGACTGGCGGGAATGTTGAAATCATGACCCTTAGTGAAACTGAGGGGTTGGAAATGGTGACCCCTATCAGTGGCACATGCCGTATAGGACGACTATGGAAGTAACCAGAATGTCATGGGTTCGATTCCCAGTTGGGTCTGGTGGTGGGTGTTGAGCAAACTCATCCCTAACGTAGTTGCACACTGCTCCGTGGCACCTAAACGTTGATTAGGTACAGGTCATTGGGTTGAAAGAGTGAGTGAGTGATTGTGTAGGCGATTAGCATTGTGCGCTGAATGTAAGCGGCTGCCGATGCAAGCATATGAGACATGATCAATTGAGGATAATAAGTGGGCCAATGACCTGGAGTAATTTGTAGGAATTGACCACTGGATTGGAGTGTTAATCTTGAAATTGAGCATGCTCAATTTCAAGATTGACACGACAATCGAGTGGTCAAATACCATTCTATCATGACTAAAATCCACACTAAATGAGTGTATGATTCGTTTTTATTTTGAAATAAATCATATCATAACGGTCTCATTGTCATTTGACCGTGCGACGTCAGCAGCTGTATAGAAAATGTGACGGTACTAGTCTAGTCGCATGGTCAACATGGCAATGAGACCGTTATGATATGATTTATTTCAAAATAAAAACGAATCAGGCACTCATTTAATGTGGATTTTAGTCATGATAGAATGAGACTGGTATTCGGTTAAAACCTTTGAATTTAGCGTAGTTTAGAAATTATCCACTGTAAAAACATTTGTGAATGATAAAAGACCAATATGCGATTGATTTTTGACACCAAGAAATAATAAATACAACAACTACAGGTTGGTGAATAGACTTTTTTTGGTGATGTCGTCGCGTGCAGTCAATCGCTTAATTGAGCACGCTGATTGACCAATCAGCGTGGGTTATTGGCGGTGATTAATGCACGGAATGATAGAATGTAAAGTTGTGAGAGCAAAACTTAGATCAAGACTATGAACCACCACATTTACATTTGCATTACATACAGACGTAGGATTTTGATAGGGGGCGGGGGAGCAAGGTCCAATTATAATATAATGTTTTCTCTTTTTGTTTTATGGAACATACTCAATTACTATTTTCAGTAAAGCTGGGACATGACAATTACAGTGACGCAAGTAAACAACAACCGGGCATTGAACGTGGTCGATTTGAGGGGACTGTGTCTATTAATATTGGGGCGAGGGGGATAGGTGTGAAGGCAATTATAGGTGATTATGGAATTATGGCGTTCCTGACGTGAATCAACAGTTAAAAAGAGGTACTGAAGGGATTAAAAAATATATATCAACAACAAAAAAAGAATAGGAAAACCCTCAGTCCTTACAAAACATCCACTCTCACAATTCAACTGCTTGCTAAGATGTCCCAAACCCCATGATACGCTACGGTAGTGTTTTTAGGGTCGGCGTTCTTATGTTTGTTTTAGATGGCCTATCTCTCCTGCCCCAGTGCAAAAGAAGGGGGTAAGGGTTATGTGTTCCAGTTATGACAAACGATCACCTCACAAACTGAAAATCATTGTTTTCGTCCAGATGGGTCTGGCCAACCAAAGTATTCTATAAGGTCTCCATATACAGTAGAGCCTCTCTATCAGGACCACCTTTGGGACCAGTGTTAGGTGGTCTCAATAGAGAGGTGGTCTCTATACAGAGGTTCATTTTGGTAGCTTTATGAAGGTTTGGGACTGTGAAAAGTGGCCTCATTATAGAGGTGGTCTCAATAGAGAGGTGGTCCTAATTGGAGGTTCTACTGTACAAATAAACGATCACTCTCTATAACAATATTCTTTTACGCATTATCCACTCATTATACATGACACATGAAAAGTTTTACCTTTTCAAAGCAATATTTAATGCATTAGCCTTCACTTCCATTTGCTAAAAAACAAACAAAGAAAAACACACACACACACATAGACATTTTCCGTTTCCAAAATCAGCCTAGCACCTCCCACCTGCAAATAAATGGCCACGCCCTATTAGCAGGTGCGTTAATACACTGCCCCCCGCATCCGGCCGCCGGTCGATACGTCTAATGAGACAGGCGTCTTCTTCTTCTGTGTCGCGAGTCGTCAGGCGGTCTGAGGCCACCACACGGGTTAAAGGTGATACGGCGGCACTCCCGTGTTTCAAACTAACTGCCACACTTTCTTCGGAAAAATCATTCTCCATGTGGGCGGCATTATACAGACAGCCAACTGTTTAATCTTATATTTCTTCTCTATAGACATGCGTTAAAATGTTACCAAGAACTTGTTGGAATAGTGTCTAAAAAGACACACTGCCGGACCAGTTATTGTTGGACCCCTTGTAGGGCTGGTTTGGACATCCATGTGTGCGGATCAGCCGATTTGGTGTTTACTGTTTGGATCATAGCTGCGTTTCGCAGTACTTTTGGACATGATTTTACCAAGAATATTGTGATATTTGGCATTGTGCTTTCATAAAACAGTAAGTACATAATGTGTAAGAAGTTGTTTCATGTGTATAGGTTTCAAGGAGACAGTGATATTGTTAACGCGAGTCTAGATACCAGCGCGTAGATACTTCAAATCATCATGGTCGTGGTGTTGGTATCGTGGGTTTCACAGAACTTATCTATTTAAAATCCTGTACACTTGGTTCACAGCACTTGGTCTCATGATAGTTTTGTATTAGTGTTCTTTTAGGCTGTGTAATAATCACAAAAGAGAATATTAAAATTCATATTATTAACGTTTTCAAGCACTACAAGGCTCCTTATCAAATAAAAGGTCTCAACACAATTAACAATATACATTCCTTATAATTATTGTGATGTAGTAGTATATTGTTAATTGTGTTAACGTTAATAATATAAATTTTAAAATTCTCTTTCGTGATTATTACACAGCCTAAAAGAACACTAATACAAAACTATCGCAGAACTTATCAAAAGCTTGTGTTCATTCCAGTTTAAGAGAACTTCATACACATGACGTGCTTCAACTTAGAAAAGGAGTGTAGACCTACATTATTCGCACACGAAAGCCTCTTCGCCTGTAGAGGTTAAGGTGTTAAGGACCCAGCATTTGTCAAACTTTATCAGTTTTGTCAAGCTTGATCAGTTTACAGTGTACTTAGTGCCATGATTTACATAGGCGGCCAAAACATGATTTACAGACTGCTCTGCAAATAGAACACATACGGTGATATATGCAAATACATTCAGATAAGATACACGACTTGCATGTAAAGATGACTGTAGGAACAAAAAACAAACAAACAGAACAAACAAGAAACAAAATGGAATAGAAATAGAATAGTAAAGGGGAGTAGGGTTAAGGATGAACGTACTGCTGGTGTGTGTGTGTGTGTGTGTGTGTGTGTGTGTGTGTGTGTGTGTGTGTGTGTGTGTGTGTGTGTGTGTGTGTGTGCATGTGTGTGTGTGTGTGTGTGTGTGTGTGTGTGTGTGTGTGTGTGTGTGTGTGTGTGTGTGTGTGTGTGTGTGTGTGTGTGTGTGTGTGTGTGTGTGTGTGTGTGTGTGTGTGCGTGTGTGTGTGTGTGTGTGTGTGCGTGTGTGTGTGTGTGTGTGTGTGTGTGTGTGTGTGTGTGTGTGTGTGTGTGTGTACGTGCTTTGCATCAATGTTACCCTGCTCAGCGGCTTTGCATATACACCAGGCCATTCATCCTCCTGATTCTATATTGGGTTTCTCTGGGGGACAATACAACTCTGGCTACGCGAGCGCATGGTGTTCTGATGTCACCTCTTGTAGTTCACTCGCCTGGCTGGCCTGTACTTATTTAGCGTGTAGGTACCAGCTGAAATGTTACCATATATCAGTGTGTGCAGATGTTTGGGGTGAGTTTGCTGAACACTTACCAGACTCAACTGGGACTCAAACTCAAAACCTTCTGGTCACAGTCCAACTCCTTATCCGTCCGGCCGCGGGAGGCTCTTGAGGGCAACCTTTGCACTTATTTTTTATACAGCAGTTAAGGCGACACAACAACAACTAAGAATAAGACTCTTGCGTGTTTTTCAGTCTCTGGGGTTAGATTTTAGGCCAAGCTGGCCTTAGCTGGGGATTCAAACAACTCAATGGTTAGTGATAACAGGGGCGCATACGGGCCGGACGTGCATCAAGTCATTGTAGATAGCTGATGGTGGTGATTTTTTTGTGAATTGTCTGTGTATGTGTGTTTTAAGTGTGTAAAAAAAGGGTGCGGATAAATGCTGTGAGTGCCTCAGTCATACGTACAACTATGAAGGGGTCCGGGGTCATTTCCCCAGAACCTCTGTGTGGTCTCAGGTGCACCTTGAGTCACATTTAGCACCAATGTTTCATTATGATATATCTGTTTCCCAGTGCTTGCGAATACATTTTCATACTTCTCTCACACACGTCATGTTTTTAGCAAGCATATTTCTACCAACGATAGACATAGCTGAAGACAGGTTTTACAACTCTAAGCTTCCATTTAACTATATCAAGTGGCCCTGGTGGTACTCAAACTCACGAACCCAAGGTTGTGAGACCAGAATGATACCAGCATACCAAGCAGCGAACGAGCCGACACTGAAATTTTAAACCTACATTTTCCTTTATTTTGAGTTGGTAGTTTGAACCCCCAACCCGCAACCCTCCCTATTCATAGGTCCACTTCTGAGACTGTTTGTTCTTGCTGGAAATCCATGCAGTAACAATTGGTATTGACTGGCGTGGTCGGTCGTGCCGAAGCTGCTATTAGACCCGGAAGTGGATCAATAACGGACAGCAGCAGCAGACGACACATTGTCCCCTGTGTCATTGTGCACACAGACGCTTGTCAAACAGGCGACCTCGGGCGCGGGGGGGGGGGTGTTCCTCACACTATCGCGATTAGCACGGACGTGTCTCGAAACTGGGTGTCTTTTTTTCACATTTTTGGTATATTTCAGGGTCTTTGTCATTTTTTCACATTTTTTTTTTTATATTCTGGGTGTTTTTTTCACATATTTTAGTATATTTAATAGGATAGAAAAATATTGATATTCATTATATTCATTCTTAATATCTACATGCACTAGAATCTGAGTTTGATATATTGGGTGTCACCTTTTTGTCACCTTTTCTCATTTCCGGATATTGGTATATTGGTGGGTCACATTTTCTCAGATATTGGTATATTGGTGGGTCACATTTTTTCTCAAAAGTAGGTATATTGCTTATTGGGTGCTTTTTTCAAACCTGTCTGTGGCAGGTTCCGTTTTTCAATCTGTCTTTTATCAAAGCCCCATTTATTTGATAGACAGAGCATTTCCAGGGCGCCCTTGATCACGGGACTACTGAGTTTTTTCATGATCATTATCACAAGTCAAAGTTAGTTTTTAAATGAGCTTATTTTATTTAATCAGGAGATGGTCATTGAAGGTGCAAGTCATTTTTAATTTTATACGCAGCTCATTTATGGGCGCGCACAATGACGAACCATGATGTCATTGTGACCAAGAAAGATCAAGAATCAAAGGAGTTCCTATTGAAGCTCAATGTAAATAATGGAACTATTATAATATATTGGATACTCATCTGTACAAGTTGTATAACTAAGGCTATCAAAGTAAGCTCGTAAAACAACGCACAAACGCATAGTTTAACCGTGTTTATAAAAAATTTATACTGTTTAAACATACTGTTTTTATACTGTTTAAAATGTACAATTATGTATGTTTGTCTACACGTCAAACATGTAGAACATGTCAATGAATACACCTAACAATACTTATGACCACCTCCCATAACAATGCTATTTAACAAGGTCTGAAACCTACATAAAATGACAAAATGAACATCCTATTTAGACAAGGTTTCAACCTACATAACTGACTGAAACCATTAAAAATGTACAGTGTCTCAATAGAAAGTTTTTCTACTGTACTATGGGTGGTCTCAATAGAGACGTTTCACTGTACTATGGGCGGTCTCAATAGAGAGGTTGTGCCAAGTTTGAAAGACATGCTGCAAGAAGTATTGAAACTATTGCAGAAAATGCTAAAGATTGACTGAAATTGTAATTGTGGAAGGCGCATTTTAATTGGTAAAACACCAAATTTAAAGATCTATAGGTGTTCTAAATAGAGCTGTTCATGGGTGATCTCAACAGACAGGTTCCTCTGTATCTTTGCACACAGCTCCCCACTGCCATGGCCGCCGCCGCCGAGCCGCCCCTCCAGTCGGAGAGCCTCAGCGTGCGTTGCCAGGACGACGATGACGTCATAACGGACGCCGACCCGGCGCCGCCCCCTCCTCAGGAGGAGCAGGAGCAGGAGGGAGAGGAGCAGGAGGAGGACAAGCTCAAGTACATCGACCCGGCCAGGAGCCGCCGCCGGCCGGCGGGTCCCGCTACCAGGGGCTGCTGAGCTGCCCATCATCAAAGGTGGGTCAGAGGTCAGGTCAGGTCAAGGTGGGACAGGTGGGTGAGGGGAGGGGGGCTGGAGGATGTGTGGGTGGTGTGTGGTGATTGGGGGGGGCTGGAGGATGGAGGGATGAAGGGGCTGGAGGATGTGGGTGGGTGTGGGTGGGGCAGCGGCGAGGATGTATGTATATGTGTGTGTGTGTGGGGGGGGGGGGGGATGACCGAGGGGTGTTTGAGGTGTTGTGGGCATGTAGAGGAGAGGTTTGTGTAGTGAATAGGACAAAGTGATGAAAAACCTTTCTTTTGCTGGGCTTATCTCATGAGGGACCTACGATTGTTTTTATTGTTAACATAACCACAATAGTCCTGTAGTTAATATACTGCTTATAACTACAGTTACGCATATTCAAATTCATTTAATACTTTTGGAGATAATAACCTAATTCAAATATCACCAGAAGCTAAAAATACCAAGGTTAGCCACTCGAGAACGCAGCATGCCTTTGTTGACATAGGATAAGAACTTGCTTCAAGTAGCAATTTACTTTAATTTATATGATGGTAGTCGGACATTCACTGATGTGAGATGATAAACTCCATGGTTTGATAGGGGTCACCTTTTCCACCACTCAGTTTCACTAGGGGTCATGATTTCAACATTCCAGCCAGTTTCACTAAGGGAGGTTCAATCTCGAGGTTCAATATGTAGCTCTCTTTTCATGTGATTTTGCATTTTTGAGCCAAAAAAAAGCATAAAAGGTAAATAGAAGTTGTAGAAAATCTTATTTTCATTATAGTAGTATCACATAGAATAATACCCCTTGGGACCCCATTGTTTTCATCAGGTGGTTTCACTACGGGTATCATTTTCATAGTTTCACTGGTTTGACTAAGGGATATGATTTTTCCGTGGCGCCCCCTACCCATTCACCCCTTAAGCACCCCCCACACACACACACCCGAGGATGCAACAGCCGGGAAGCGATAATAACACGATGTTTCTACGCCAATATAATGTTTGAAATGCTTAACTACGGTAGCCGGTAATGTAACAAATGCAAGGAAACGATCATAAATAACCATACGGTGGGGGGAGGTGTCGTCCAATTTTTTGGGCTCGAAGAAAAAGTTAGCCGAGCCCCCCCCATCAACATTTTAAAACGTTGAGTGACGCCCCCACCCACCCCGCGCCAAAGTCCTCTACATAATCATTGCATTTCTGGACAATTGCTAAAAGAAATATTTGAAAAAAATATTCCGTAGCGTGATAAAAAAGTTCAGCAACCCCCCAAAAAAGGAATTAGAAAAGTTAGCCGACCCGCCGCCCCACCCCCACTTTTTGTAACACCCCCCCCCCCCGGTAGCATTTATGATAATTCCCAAGAATATGACGCAGCCACTTTTTACTTCAGTTCAAATGAACACAGTGAGTGAACACGCTTTAGGAATTTACAATGTTATCATATATGACTACATATACTCATAAGTATCAGGTATGTGAAGTGCCCTAAACATTTTATGACTCAAACCTCGAGGCACTACGGGCCAATGTTTTTTTAACACGTTATGAGAAACCAGCTATTATTAGAATCGCACCATCACATTTAAAAAAAACACACCCATTGCTTAATGCTACATCACTGAGTTTTTTTGGTTGACCTCTATCACCACCACCCTGTAAAAGACACATTCACCAGAGCTGAATCCTCACACAATCACACACCCTCACATTCACAAACACTGAGAGACATTGCCACGTTTTAACCGAGTGTGTTTCGTTATCGTGTCAGGAGATGGAGTTATCATTAGAATCGCACTCTCACATTTTAAGAAACCCACCCATTCTTTAATGCTACAACACTGTTTTGTTTTGTTTTTTGGTTGAAGTGTATCTTCCACCATCCCACCCCACACACAACTCACCACACACACACATTTTACACACACACACACACACACACACACACACACACACACACACACACACACACACACACACACACACACACACACACACACACACACACACACACACACACACACACACACACACACACACACACACACACACACACACACACACACACACACACACACACACACACACACACACACACACACACACACACACACACACAAGCACACACACACCATCACACTCTCTCACATTCACAAACACTGAGACACGTTTTAACCAACTCGTGTGTGTTGTTACTGGATCAGGAGATGGAGTCCCTGCGCGTGGAGCTGCGGCTGCCGCCCGCGGACCCCGCCGAGCTGGACGCCATCCTCGCCGGCACGCTGCTCGACCACGGCGCGCTCGGCCTCACCGCAGCCGAGGTGAGGGGGACTTTTGTCTGTTTGTTTATTCTCTGCAGGCATCAACTTGCTGATGATTATAGCAGAGGGAGGCCACGTGGTGCTGGTACGTGGGCCTCTAGAGGCAGGTTAACTTAGTTAAACTGAGCCCTCGGGGGTGGGAGATCACACTAGCTATTGTTTTCAAACTAGGTGAGTTCTTTTACGTGCAGAGGTGTGGCTCTTCTCTACACGGGACACGCCTTTTAACGAGGCTTCCGAACCTCCGCTTGGCGTCGCTACCGTCTATTAGTAACTCTGTACGGTGGCGACGTGCTCGGTGAAGATCAACAACTCAGTGGCAGACGCGCGACGTAACGGTTTCAAGTCGTGCGCTCTAACCACTGAGCTATTGAGGACCACAATAAGTTGATTGATAGATTTAGTCAGGTTCCTTGTGCAATTCCGTGGGTATTTTTGTTGATTGTTTGATAGATTGATAGATGAATGGATGGTTTGATTGATTTATGGATTGTCAAATCGCATTGATTGATGAGTTATTGATGGACAAAATGATTAATAGATTCATAGATTTATCGAATTGATTGATTACATGATTGCTGGCTTGATTTATTTATTGATTGAATGATCAATCAATTGATATATAGATAGTTTGATGGATTAATTTATTGACGAATTGATTGATGAATTGATTAATTGTATCAAGTTTGAAAGACATGTTGCAAGAAGTATTGTAACTATTGCAGAAAATGCTAAAGATTGACTGAAATTGTAATTATGGAAGGCGCATTTTAATTGGTAAAATACCAAAATTTGAAACAGGTAATGGTGGCAAGCACTACTTTTGACAGTGTCTTAAATGTTGAGGTCGTGTTTTAGACGCTGTTCTGAAACTACTGCAGAAAGTTTAAAAAATAACCTAAATAGCCTTACAGAAGACACTTTATTTTGCAGAGTGCCCAAATTGGACAAATATGTTGTTCACTAGACATGTAAACATTAGATCAAGTTTGGATGTTTTATTTCTAGAAGTACAGACAGATTATATAGATTGTATATTGGACTATTGATATTGTTCTACTCTCACTGTTCTGCCAAGCAAGCTCCTGCCACTGTATTGACATAGCTGAAGACACATCTTCCATTTAACTATGCCAAGTGACCCTGACGGGACTCGAACTCACGACCCCAAGGTGTTGTGAGACCAGAATGATACCATCATCCCAAGCAGCGGGCTGTTTAACATGATGGTATCAGTGAGAGTAGAATTGAATTAACAAGCAAACTTGGGAATATTTATATATATATATTGTAGTTATTATTGATATTGTATATTGCACACACACAGGTGCACGTGGTGCAGCGAAAGATCCGGGAACTGCGCGTCATGCCCATGGACGACATGCTCGAGTACGTCAAACTCTGCACCTTCGCCTAGCTGACCAGTGAGCGGCTCACAGCGACCTGACCACTGGACTGACCGCTAACCGGCTAACTGGGCTGGACTGAACTCTAGAATGACCACTGGAATGACTGCTGAGCTTAGCGCTGGGTTGAATTTTGTGTTTGAACGCTTGGGTGAATGCAGGGCTGACAGCTGTGATGAACATTGGGTTTGAATGCTGGGGATGGAACCCTGGGCTGAGATTGAATTCTGGGTTGTGACCTTGTTAAACGCTGGGTGATGCTCGGCGAGAGATTGAGACAGTGGATGAGACTTTTTCCGGGCAGGCAAGCTATTAGTGTTTTCATGTTTATGTCATAATCCTAAATAGGGGCAATTGGGAAATATTCTACAGGCATTAAATATATTTCAATACAATTTTGTTTGTTCTCTTTTCAAATCCCAAACAACCATGAGAGTTTGCTAAAGATCTTAGATATATTCACATATAGTTTATCATACTATATCCCTTTGATAAAACAATTTTCTTTCACTGCCCCATTTTTATTCATAGAATATAAGGATTTTACCACGAATATGAAAACCCACAGGAAATACTCGTCCAATCCGTGGGAAACCTTCACAAATCCATTTAATCAATACTTTTGGAGATAATAACCTAATTCTAATATCACTAGAATAAAACACCATAGACACTGGGGTCGGCATGACGTTGTTGACATAGGATAAGACCTTGCTTCAAGTAGCAACCTGGTAATTTATATGATGGCAGTCGGACATTCACCGCTGTGAGATGATAAACACCATTGGTTGGTGAGATATGAATGGGTAGCAAATGCATTATTGCTAAATCTTTCTTAGAATATATCATTTTACATTTTGATCACTCATGTAGTTCAACGCACACGCTATTAAAACATAGGCAAATAGTTTAAATTGGGTCTGGTTTAGCTATTCATTAGCCCAGTGCTACATGCGCTAAATAAGAGGGCACTCTGCCAGTGTCTGATTTTAAACAGTGGGAGTATAATGTGAAAATCTGGAGTACGTTTACTGGGTTGGCCGGGAACAATGATTGTGGATTGGAGGAATGAAATTTTGAAACAATTTTAGGGGTGGGAGGGAAGGTGGGGGAGGGAGGGGGCTGAAAATCATACCACATTAGTCTCATTTGCACACACACACACACACACACACACACACACACACACACACACACACACACACACACACACACACACACACACACACACACACACACACACACACACACACACACACACACACACACACACACACACACACACACACACACACACACACACACACACACACACACACACACACACACACACACACACACACACACACACACACACACACACACACACACACACACACACACACACACACACACACCGGGCCATAGTAAATGATAGCCCTCTTGATAACCTAATCACTTATATTATTTGATGTCATTGTGTTAAATACAATGAACATGACTTTGTTTTCAGCCACCCATCTAATTTTATCATAAAAGCCCCAGTCTGATAGTCACAAAAGTTCATCCTTTTTTTTTTTCTGGGTGATAGGATTTTTTAAAAAAAATGCATTGACAGAAAGATTATTCTACTTTTTGAAACCACCCCTTTGAATAGGCAATTAACAATGGCTACAATACCACGGCTGGTTCACCTTCAATAGTGGGGACTGTCTGACTGGGACTTAATGCATCCCCTATCAAGTTATTGTCAGCACACTCGTTGTGAACGTGCGGTCCACTTTAGTGGATTAAGCAATCACAATGCCTACCAAATGTATTATGATGATGACAGCCACACCTAGAGCGTATATTGACAAAGCTGTAAATGTCAGTGACTGTGATTTTGTTATCATAGAGTCCTTGCAAGCTGCAAAATGTGACTTCTGATCTAGTGTTCAGTTTAAGTGCTTTGTGCATAGGTGGTAAATTGGTAGTGGTCCAGGATTCTATCTATTCTATGGAATATTTCATATTTCATGTGCGATTTATGCTGAAATAAGATATTCTTATTCTTCTTCGGAAAACATAACTTTCACCAACTATTTTCTCATGAATGCAGCCATCTTTTACTTACATAGATGCATCTTTCTACGTATCCATAAGAGAAAACTTTCTAAAAGCTTCAAACGTTGCTGTGACCCTGTTCACAATGACTTTTAACAATTACATTCAGCCAGATTACGTGACATGCTTACGGTACCATGTGTCATTAGGAATTTGAAAAGTCTGCAATACTTAGTAATAGAAATATGATTAAAACTATATGTGTACATTGGAAAACTAAACATATTCCGATCCAGGGCACGCCCCTACCTTTTCATTCCCAAAATTAATATTGTGTTATTTTTTGAGTTTCTTTGCAAACCCCAGTGTTAAATGGCAAAATTCCTCTAAAACATATAGAACCATGATTTGTTCCAACAAGTTCTCACTTGTACAATCAAGCATTTCATAACTAGATTCTGACCAATCACAGGCTTTTAATGACATGATGGAGTTAGGGCAATTGATCAATTCAAGGATTTGCAGACTCTCGGTTTGTGCTTTTCCATGCTTAGAACATGTGACGTTAAATAGTGATGGACGTTAGAACGTAAATGTTCATATGGGTTACATATAAAAAGCAGCTGACACAAAGTTAAATTATGAATTAGGTCACATAAATGAATAAATTACGATAAGCCGATCTCCGGTGAAACATTTCAGAGGTCATTCTATTAGCAGTGTGAGAGTTCTGACTTTGCAAGCTGAAAATGGTCTAAAAGTCACTAGCCAATGAAAGTGGTATTTTGGGCGCAAAATATCAATTTCACTGTTTGGCACCAGAGTTTTGGCAAAACAAGTTACAAAATGTATTTTATGGAGTATAAAAAAGAAAACAGGCCCCCAAGTGATTTTTTGTTGGGCCCAGGCTACTCACAGTGACTGATTAGTATTGCAATGTGCAGCAACACTGACCGGTGGGGCAAAAAAAAGTCAGCCCCACATTCCTTCAGTGCTGTAGCACAAGTGGATGGCTGATCACATTTGTCCATATGTTGAAATTTTAGTTTCCATCTGAACAACTCATCGCTAATAGGCTCTGGAGATGGCAAATCTGACCTGTATGAATCAACAGCTTCAGATATGTCATTGTTTTCCGCAGGAGGGAAGGGTGGGGCTCAGTCTGGATAGGGGGGGGTCAGTTCAAAAGGGGGTGGGGGTTCGGTTTGGATAGGGGGGGGGGCAGTTTAAAAGGGGGTTCAGCTGAACCCCCAGAACCCCCCCGCTCCCCCACGGCTACGGGCCTGGACTTACAATTGCCAACATTTAATGCGTATGTAGATGAGTTGTGAGAAAATGTACGGACCCGTATGCACCGAGTTGTTGGACACTGAATTTAAATAGCAACACGCGTATGCTGTCCTATTTTTTAACATTGTGTATCAAATTAATGCCCTGTTCATGGACTTTGAAAACACTTGTGTCGATACCACATCTCATGGTGTCCAAAGGAGACAGTCGCATGCACGTTTTGTCCTCGTTACACTGATAAGGCCCCAATAAAAATCATACCCAGTCATAAGTGACATTTTATTACACATTTTGGCGGTAGTCTGTGCACATCAAAACATATTATTGGATATCATCTGCGGTTTTCGGCCAACCTTTCAAGATCTAACAACCTGTGTCCACCACCAGTGGTTGTGGCAGAAATCAGCAGACTGTGAGTAAATTTCCGTTTCACAAATTTAAGTTCCTGCATTTCCATGGTAAAATACATACCTTACCATGCTTACGTGCAATGTAAAAAAGCTGTCGCAAACGTAAGATTATGATAATATGCGAGTGTTAGGTTAGTGGTAACCCCGTAGCACCATACAGCAGCTCCCGTACGTGAACAAATAATTCGATGGCCGATTGCTCCAATGCATTTTACATGGGGTGTAAACCCACAGTGAAATTCTACCGTGCAGCGTCGTACGGCTCCCGCACGACAGATGGCAATTGACACGATGCCTTACGAACCCCGTACGGCACCGCATCATTCACTTGAAAGAGCTTTCTGTTTGGCAAACCCCATACTGACGCATTGGTATTAGACATGGTATCAAGCAGTATTTAGTTCATCTCTGCGCAACACAAACACAATTTGCCGTTGACAGTTTGTGTTGTGCACAGATGAACTAAGTAATGTGTGTGTGTGTGTGTGTGTGTGTGTGTGTATGTGTGTGTGTGTGTGTGTGTGTGTGTGTGTGTGTGTGTGTGTGTGTGTGTGTGTGTGTGTGTGTGTGTGTGTGTGTGTGTGTGTGTGTGTGTGTGTGTGTGTGTGTGTGTGTGTGTGTGTGTGTGTGTGTGTGTGTGTGTGTGTGTGTGTGTTTGTGTGTGTGTGTGTGTGTGTGTGTGTGTGTGTGTGTGTGTGTGTGTGTGTGTGTGTGTGTGTGTGTGTGTGTGTGTGTGTGTGTGTGTTGTATTCCAACACGATGAACTCGTTCAAGGAGGTATCAAGCAGGTACCAAATTGGCCGGACGGCGGCCGTGTGTTGCTGTGGGTTTTCCCTTTATTGTGTCATTCTTGGTACGTCTGAGTTCTGATGTGTCTGTGTAGCAGAACATTGCTGAGTTTGTCACTGTGGTATGAGTATTCATGAAAGTGCGCACACCATTTTACAGGTGGGGTTGGGGGTATATAGCCTTGATAAAAATCTATTCACCACATTTTTTTCCTTATCACCAGTCACCAATACATTTCATCGACTTTCACAGGAATTGTAATTGAATAGGTTCCATCACACTTCACAGGCTTAAATACAGACAGTTCACAATTCACAATCAAGATTTAGTGCATCTTCCATCACATTTTTGCTATTTGATCCCCTCATTCTAAACATTATGTTACTGGCCTCAGATATATGAGGGTGCAGATGCCCTGTAAGTGGTTAGTGGGAAATGGCCTTAGAATTAAGTGGGATGTGGGAAATTGGCAAACATAAAGTGGTTAGTGGGAATTTGAACAATTAAGTGGGAAGTGGGGAAATTACCAAAATTAAGTGAGAACGAATTCTAATTTTAGTGGGAAACTATAAAAAATGCGCGAGTAGGGGTCATGCACGTAAATTTATAGCAATTTAAAATTGGTCGTTACAATATCATGTCATTTTTCGTAAAAGTGAACAAAATGTTCATTAAAAGTGCGCATTTTAGTGGGAAATGAGAATATTAAGTGGGAAGTGGGAATGAGCTAAAATTTAAGTGGTAAGTGGGATCAGGACCTCCCCCCCCATCTAGACCCTCATATATCCTCATTGCAGTAGTCTCATTATGAGAACCACAGACTAATGTCCCTATATCGGGCTCACTTCCAATCTTAATCGCCTTTATTTACTACAGACCTGAAAGTTTTTTACATGAGAATTTTTGAAAGCTTCTGGTGAGCTTTCACTAAAGAAGAAGTTCAAAGTGCAGTTTTAAAACAAGTATATGAACATTTGTAATGTTGTATTGACTATTAAGCCTATCAAACACTGTCATCCGGATGGTCTGTTAAGAACCCACAATCTGTATATAGCGATAGAATGTGACCAATTAAGGATGGAGAGGAGGTGTGGGTTGGGACCAGCCTTTAGACGTCCCCACCCGATGCCCCCACCCCCACCCACACCCACACCCCCAGAAAATGCATTTGTTCACGATAGTTATAATCACTGCATTCCGTATGGACAGAAAATTGCAAAAGATATAGGTCACACATTTCAAGCCAGTGCAGAAAGCTATATGTTATACATTCTATCAGGCAGGTGTGCCTGACATATAAGTTATTGTATTGAATAACCAGTCCATATACCTACAAAATGACATATCACATGAGTAAATTGCTGGAGTAGTTGTGATTGTATGGCCAAATGCTTACCCTTACACCTAGTCTACTAAGCGTAGTAAAATATGTATGTCATATCTCTTCTTCAACTTTTGAGAGTAGAATATTTGAATCCATCAAATAGTTTTACTTAAGAAACAACCCAATATCCTTTACTACTATTGCTGCTACTGTTACTGTCCAAGTTTATATATTACGGGCTTGAATTAGTCCCTAATCACAAGTCCCTGAAGGTGGCTCACTCCTCCCATGACACAGGCATTGCAAGGATCTAGGAGCCACAAGTAACATTTGCACTCGTGCAGGGGTGTAACAATAACCACTGGACACAGGAAAATAGGTTTCATTGTTATTATGTTTAAGTATGTTTATTTTTCTGGCGATGCATTTTGAATGCCTATAAATGAACACTAACTTTAAGAAAAAAAGCATAACATGACATACAAGCAGCATTAGATAGGCCTACAGGAAAATAAGTATTAGGGATAATTTAGCACAGTAATGCACATTTCTGTTGTAATGTGGGCTCTATACTTTTGATGCATTATAGGAGGGAAACGAGTTGTTGGATCTGGTCTGTTATTCATTCACACATATATTTCTTACTGCGCAGACATATAAAACGCATGTCAGAAGAAGTGAGAGATGTGTGTGCCCACATGGACTGGTCCCACTGTACGTGTACGTGCACATGGCGTATTTGATTGGTGTATGCTGACATCGTATGGGAGGAGTTTAATCTTCTACAACTGCTGTCCAAAGTCAAACTGCAATATTGCTATGCTCAATGACACCTGCTGTAAATTCATTCGACCAAAATAGATATTGTAGGTGTAATGTTGTGCATGGATTGATAAGGGGAAATATTCAAAATGTATATTTATACACATAATGACACTATAACATTTGATAACCCACTTACTTAAAAGCCCACGCCCTAAATTGATCAGGTTTTGCTATGTAAACTGTATTTAAGTTATGGATACAGGGTAAATTATTGGATGCTTTACGCGTGTTCATCTAGCACACCAAAAAGACGTTTTCTCACATGATCAAAACAATACTATAGTTTTAATAATTTCAAAGTAAACATGTAAGCTGACATTGTATGAGAAGAGTTTAATCTTCTAAATCTCCCAATGTTACAAACTCAATTGAACACTGCATATTGTCTCTGTAAACAAGTCGGCAGTTAATTTTCTACCTGTAACTGCTGATAGCGACAAACATGTTATCATCAACAGTTTATACAGCAAAATCCCCAAATAAGACCACTTCATAAAGAGACCACCTCTATGATAAAACCATTTCTTAGCGTTTGAGGCTTTTAATGAAGAGTGCACTGCGGTCTTTCACTATCGATGAGAGCCCATTTCATTTTTAATGTTATTGTTCAGGTAAATACACATACCCAATGCCAGGTAACTCATACTATCTTTATTTTGTAAGAACTAGATAAAGTTTTACTTCCTACACATAAGTGGCTAATGACAAAAGCTCTTTTCTGCTCAGAGATAACTAAGAATGAGAAGGTTATGATGTGTTTTATTTTGTAATAAAAACTAAGGAGACACACGTACTGTGCGGCAATTCTCGACAAAGAGACCACCTCTCTACTGCAACCTCTGCTTCTTGACAGCCCTCGTGACTTTACAGAGAGGTTCTATTGTATGTGTATCACAGTATTTCAGCACAAAGTGTATCACTGATTCTCTTAATTATCTCTTCATTATCTCGTTTCTCTGTGGAGAGACAGGTTCAAGGGGAAAGCTCTATATAGGTTTCTATGTGATGTTTTTGTTGTAAATGCGTTGGCTGTGAGGTATTCTTTTATTCTTTAGATATTAAATCATGTGATGTGAAATGTGAACCCGATTCCCAGAGACTGACGATGAATGTGCATAGGTAGATCAAGTGGGTCCGAGTCCCCCTTTTTCCATCAATATTTGCCTTTTCATGGTGTTTATGGCATATCAGCTATTGATCGTGTGTATAAAACTACTGAGATGCGCCACTTTTTTATCCAAAAAAACTTGGACCCATGATAGCATCTTACAAAACATTAAACGAGTGTAGGCCTACTTCAATGTTATCGACTACTGCGTGAATACAGAAAAATGTGATCTGAATTTAACCAAATTCATATGCATTGTTACTGATAGGGAACTCAGTGGATTGGACAAAGGACACCCTGAGCCCAACTCCCCCACCCTCAGTGAGCTAGGAATGTTTGTTTGTGTTTTGTTTGACCAACAAACTGATCAGTAACGTGTAATGGTTCGGGCATGCATGTACCGCGGTACCCTCTAAAAACAATCCAGGCTCTGGCACTGTGGTAAGTGCATGCGAGACGCTGCCGTAAACGTAGTTACCAAGTCATCTGACATTCCTCTGTCCTCTACATCATTGAGAGATCAATAACACAAGGTTGATCAAAATCGCTTAACATTAACACTGTTCAAATAACCTACCTTCTATTTGTACAACACTGCGTGTGTCTTGGTCGCTGCAAAACAAAGCCCTTGACGTGCTGTTATCAGTGGCTATCTGTACCTGGGGACTACAACTATTTTGGTTGTAATTTAGGCCTATTCTTTCTATAAGACTGCCCTGGGACTGGCCTCAAGTGGTCTTAATAAAAAGGTGGTCTCTATGCATGTGTGTCGTTACTAACTGGTTGTTACAAGCGCAGAATTGGGGGTGGGGGTGTCTGAGTAGGTGTCAGGGGTGGGTAGGCGCTTATACCCCGAAACAAAGGCAACTGCATCGATGACAATGGGCTTTGAGAAAATGAGAAATGAAAGGCTTTTCATTCTAAACTTTAAATCTCTTTTCAAAGTCCATTGATGCAGTTGCCTGTGCTCCCAACAGCCCGGCTAGTTTCTTTACAGGCACATATAAATGCCATTCTATCATTCCCTGCAAAAGTCTCCGCCAATAATTATTATTATAGTGGATAATTCAGCACGAATAATGAAACTATGCTAAATATTCAAAGGTTTTAACTGAATAACAGCCGCTGAGTCGGATGGTCAAAATGGCAATGAGAACGTTATGATATGATTTATTTTCAAATAAAACGAATATGACACTCATTTAGTGTGGATTTTAGTCATTTTAGTCATGATAGATAGTATTTGAGCACGTGGGTGGTCAATTGCAATGTTGGGTTCAAATTAACATTCAAGCCGCGACGCAAATATCGTGTCAATCACAACATCAAAATGGAATTGAGAAAAGGTTATGATGGTTTTTTCCAATTTCGATTTTGCTCAAAACTACAGTATCAAATACAATTTTTTGACTTTGGGTGGTTTTAACATTTTGTATTATACCGTGTGGTGGTTGACCTTTCATTCGAAGAGCAGCAACATATTAGGCGTTCTATTTATTAACACACATTATACCAAAACAATGTGTGGACTTTGCTAACACTTGCGTCAACATCTCATGATGTCCAAAGGAGACATGTACAGTCACATTTTTCACTGATAATGCCCTAACATAAAATCATACCTAACACAAGTGACGTGTTATTGCACATTTCTGCGGTAGTCTGTGCACATCATTGAATATCACCTACGGTTTTCAGCCAACCTTCAAAGATAAGATGACCAGTGTCCACCACCAGTGAGGGGGAGTCCAGCAGCACAGCACACAGTGAGTACATTGCACATCACGAGTACAGCACAGCACCCTCTACACGAGGCAATATATGTCTGTAACTGGATCTCTTGTGGCACCAAGTGACCACCTTGGTGGTCACCTTGCATCAGACGGCGGTGAAGCAAGGGAAAAGTGGCACGACAGACCTTTCCGATAACGTACGTCTGACGTAAAAAGGGCTTGAAATTGCAACACGTGCGTCTCACAAACAAACGCACGTGCTACTTGGTTGAAATGAAGCACTCACAATGCAGGTGGCCTTCAAAGAGCAGTCAGTAAATAAAAAGTTAGAGGTGAACGCGTTCCTATAATACCGGTGTCCTTGAATAGGGGTGTCTTTTGTTATCTGTTCCATACAATCCTAATAAGTCAAGGATAATGTGTATTCAGCGGAACAAGAACTTAGTCGAAGTCCCCGTCTTTACTATAAATGGGGAAAATGTCATGGTTGTTGAACAATTTATGTACATGTATCTGGGATTTTACATATTCAATGGCAGGAATGATGATTGGTAATCACCAAATATGTAGTTTTTATAGCAGGGGAAATATCGTCATAAAATGTTTTAGACACTGTAGTGATGAGGTGAAAAGTTTACTATTCACGACCTATTGTTCTAATATGTATTGTGCCTATCTATGGAGCAAATACAGTTTGTATTCATTTTAGGAAACTGAAGACATCTTAACAGACTTTTAGAATGTTGTTTAATTTAGATAGAAGAGCTTCGACTTCACATACTATGCACTGAACAATATTAATGCTTTTATTGTTAACATTAGCCTAGAGTAAATAGGAACGAGCCGGGATTGATTGAGTGAGTTCTATTATGACCAAGACACCAGTAAAAGTCTACCAGAAATACGCGCCATCCTTTATTATTTAAAACTAAAAATAGGGTTGAAATGTTGTGTGATAATATTTTGAATAAGACCTTTCAAAGTCTATGCTGTTTTTAGAAAGGAAAAAAAAACGATTATACAATCTATGATATGTGGTGTTATTCTATGATTTTATGCAGTTTTATTATCTATGTATTTACGTATTTTGAATATTTTAATTTTCTATGGAATTAATCTTAAATAAACTATTCTATTGTACGTAATCCTGTACAATATTTGATCGGCTCAGAATTGAATTTGCTCACGTCTTGGATGATCTCTGGTTTGCACTACTAGATTAAAGATGGAAAGTTGCATTTAAACGATGTTTTGATAGACTTGCAGACCGGCCAGACGAGCACCGAGCTCAATAAAATACAATTTATATAGCGTAAATTCCACTAAATGTTCATGTACGCTTGTAGGCCTCCTTAAACAAATGTTGCTTTAGTTGGGATTTAAAGGATACAAGAGTTTTGGTCACTAGGAGGCTTGGACTTTTCACAATGTACAGAAGGGTCTCCTGGCAGAATAAGGGTTATAGATCACAATGTGTACCGTATAAGGTTTATTTTAGAATATCTTATCACGCAGTATTGAAGTGCTACTTCTAGAAATCCAACAACACGTTATAGAGTTTTCACCTTGAGCACTCAATGCTCTAACCTATATATTACTTTTCCACATTGAATTCGCCTGGTGAAAATCTAGATTTGCCCATGCACAAGTGTTACTTTCTTCACACGGGACTGCCCCCTTGTTCTGCCCCCGTAATAGCGTCCTTCTACCAAACCCTCTACATGTTTCACTGTGCTGATGCAAACGCTGCTTATCATGGGTTTGAAGTGCAGTAAAGTACAGAACAGTAAAAGCCTCCTCATTAGAGACCACCTCATAAAGAGACCACCTCTGTGATAAGACATTTTCTTATATATAGTCCAAGGCTTTCATAATAAGAGGAAGGGGAAACCTCCTTATAGAGACCACACTTTGATGCCGACCACTTGAGGCCAGTCACTTGGGTGGTCTTAACAGAGTCTCTACTGCATTTCAACACAAACATGTCACTTTGCCAATAGGCGGTTCTTCAAATCATATTCCCTTTAGTAAACAAAGATTAGGGTGAAACTTTAAACAAGCAATATTTGTCTATGGGATATTGTTAGTTTTCAGATGATGATTGTAATGAGATACACGTGCATGCACTTTGGGCTTGAAATTCTATTACCAAAGCCATTGAAAATATCAGAGTTATTAGATAATAAACAATGCCTAACTGTGTAGTGTGAAAGAGATACTCATAGACTGACGTTGAGTGTGCATAGGCAGATCCAGGGGGCTCAATAGGGGGGGGGGTGCAAGTGACGCTTTCCCCACCAAAATCGTTTCATGGGTTTTTTGGTATATCTAATATTGATCGCATGTGTCCATCCCTCAAGTGCATGACTCTGTTCCAAAAGCCTGAGATATAAAAACACTGAACACGGATATTTATTACCCAAGGGCGAATGCACGGGGTCGTAATGTACAGTCCGCCGTACGATCCTAGATTTAGTATCCACAGTACTCAATTGCATGCTCATTCATTGTTGTCCATTATAGAGTAATAGTAGGGATGCTACACGCCTGAGGACCAAACCCACATCCTCCTGCTCACAGCTCCATGTTCATATACAACACTCGCCAGGTGCTTAGTCATCATATTTTACTGGCCATGCTATAATCTGGAATACAGACCAATCCACTGGAAGATCCATTTTTGTTTTTTTTTTTTTGTTTTGTTTTTTTTGCTTTATTTGGAAAGCAGGCCGAACAAGCTGATGACTTCACAGCTAAAACTCACTGACTATCATCCAAGTCTTCTAGCGCCATGGTGAGGGTGAACGCCTCTCTTAGTCACTACAGCGGAACCACGTTTGTGGCCACCTTCGAATTAAGTGAAAACTGGTCACATATTCATTAAGAGAATGTACACTGTATGTGTGTTTACATAGAATAAAGGGAAAGGGAGCAGTGAAATGTGTATGATAAAGCCAGGGGTCGTTACAAGATCGTTAATCCAAACGGTCCATTAAGTGCTTGGTTAACAGGTGGCAAATTGGTAATGGTCCAGGATTCTAGTCCCAGCAAAGCCTTATACTGTATCACTGCAGAAAGACTGCAATGCCAATACTTATACCCAAGTCAATTAATTTCAATATATCTATGGTCCATTAAAGTCAAGTCATTTGGATATTTGGTTAAAGGGAAAATATAACGGAATATGATTTGCTGGAGACACCACCCAGGTCACACCCACATTTTACATTCCGTTACGTAGATGCAATATTCTAAAACTTATGACCCTGTGTCTATCATCAGCTCCCTTCAATTCAATTTTCCAAACTGTTTTTAGTTGGTATTTAGCAAGATTTGTGACATATGGTATGCGGTGTCCCTGTTTTTATTTTTTTTTCTGTTATTATGTCACTTCCTTTAATCGAAAAACAAAGTCCTATTGAAGAAAGGGGTACTTTGGAATCGATTTACATTGGATTTGAAGTATGTTTACGAGGGCAAAACATCTAGAAGCTATAAAATCTAATCGTAAGAATATGCATTTTTTCAATAGAACATAGAATAGCACGGAGAAAGGGTACAAAATCGAAATTATGACAAGTCAGAGAAGATTTACATCCAAACGGTCCAGAAGAATTACGTTAACAGTTTGAAATTGAAATTGAATGAGACAATTGATAATAATGAATGGTACATACATTCAATGGTCCCAGTTTTTTTTAATTAAATGTTTAAAAAATGTTTTTTATACTAATCACTGCATGTTTTAAAAGACTGTAAATGTGAGTAATTGTGTAAAGAATATATAAATGTAAAAATTTGTGGTTTATAGTCCTGATCCCATTTCATGACTGTTTTGATCAGTCCAAGTCATACTTGCATATTGAGGTAACAGATGATAGGTGAAAATGTGGAATAACGGAGCAGGGATGATTGATTGGAGTAGGAAACCACGTATGGTGACACCAGACAAATTTACATTCCGTTACGTAGATGCATTTATTCTAGTCATCTATCCTGGTATCAATAGGAAAACTTGCTAAAGCTTCAACCAGTGCTGTGACCCTGTGTCTGTTCGCAATGACTGTGTACTGTGACACCAAAGTTGGCGTCACATGTTCTAATGTGTAACGATTTTCTAATTCACTGCAACTATTTTGCTTTTCATTATTGCACTTGTTTATTATTAATTCATGTACATGGTATGTCACAAATGCATAAAATTTCCTGTACGGCCATGGAATGTCCAAATTAGTGAAACATTTATTTAGCAACCTATTATAGGACCAACTTTTATTCAATCGATAAACAAAGTCTGTGCCGAAATTGCGAGATGTGCCTGTTAATGACGTTTCTCTACTGCAAGGTTCTACTGTAGTCACCACGCACACACGGATGACACAAATGATAAAGAGTTTCAGTGATAAATTACCTTGTATTGGTTACAACCCGTCGATGGAATTGCCACCATGCATGTACTACTGGAAGCATGCCAAAAACATGTCTCAATTTACAATGAAATCGGCGGTGGCAAGCACGGGCATCACGAAGAGTGGTTTGACTCAATAACAATCCCAATGTGAGGCATTGAGTTTACATTTTACAGGCTGAAAATCGTCTAAATGCCAAAAAGGTTTTTAAACAATCCTTGTTCCCTGGCTACTCAACCACCTGCAAATGACGCCTCCGGTTCACTGTGGGTCATGACATGTCCGCGGGTGAGCTGACGGTCGTGGTCGGGGCAATGAGCAGCGGGTCGGGCAGCTCATCTGCCGCCCTTCACACAGACCAATGGTTGTTTGTCTATAGGGTAACTTGGGGGTGGGGGTGGGTAAGAGCATATAGTTTACCCAAATATCTAGTGATGGTGCACAAGGTTACACACATTTATAGTCATTTTAATGCGCTTGGTCACAAGATGTTGAAACTACGTAGAGACAGATATCTGTGTTTCTGGGGGTGACATTTGAAGGGACTAAGAAGCGGATTTACAGCACTAACAGCCAATCGCGATACAGGCTTACAACTGCCAATAGTAAATGTGTATGTGGGTGAAATGTAAGCACCGGTATGCACGGAGTTGGTTGACACTGGGTTTAAATAGCAACACTTGTGTGGTGTATTATTTTTCACTGCCCCTCCACGTGGACACTACACTGATAAGGCCTCCACATATAATCATACCCAGCCAAAAGTTACAGTTCAGCGGCATTCTGTGCACATCATTGGATATCATCTGCGGGTTTCAGCCAACCGTTTCTCAATCCAATAACCCGTGTCCACCAACAGCTCTATGAGAGGACCATGTCTTACCGTCCGAGGCTTTCATATAGAGAACGCCGCTATCCTACATATAGAGACCACCTCTTCTGAGACCACTTCATAACAGCCCTCAGTGGTCTTAATAGAGAGGTTCTACTGTACATGTATCGTAGCATT
>JAGTTF010005198.1:0-19519 GCA_019095985.1 Streblospio benedicti | reverse complement strand
TAAGTAAAAAATTTAGACCAGTATCTACAGCACGTCCATTTCTCACCAATATTTTCTATTAAAAAATTACTACAAGAATCTCCCCAATACATAGAAATGTCTAAAATAGTATTTTGTCAAGACCAGTACATGTACTGATAGTAGTACATAAACTTATTTCATAAAACAAACTTACAGGCATATTACCAGATATTTATGTTAAATCATATCAAATGTTATGTGATTATTGCATGAAAGTGAAGTTTTGACATGATCACTTACTTGATCCACGTTTTCGCTTTCTGCGATTGAGGCTTAGGGAATATCGTGGCCTCTTTCTTGTCCGTAGCAGACTCCGTGTTTCAGAACTAAAAGTAATATGATCCCTTTTTATTCTAATTGTGTGAAATACAACAGTGGGTCTACATCATGTTTGTAATACGTGTACATATAAACTAATTTTATTTCATCATCTATAGCAAGTGAACAAATAGTGTGGGGTGCCACATTTTAACACAAATTTTTGTTAACCCTTAGTGTGCTGATCAGTTGACTTCTGATAAAAATCACTTATATTTGAACACTAACAGTTATGTTGACAGAATATTTGGGATCAGAAGAAATATATGGCTATACAGATTTAGTAGATCTACTTGACATAACTCTAAACACAATCTCATTCCAATTTAAGGGTAAAATATACATGCCATCTAGCCAAAAAAAAAAAGATACTCAAATACAAAGACTAAATTTTGTGCAAAAGATTTCAAGCTTACTAGTCAATGCACACATTAAAATCCGGGTACTATTAATTTACATATAGTTTAGATCCTCAATAGAATACATCAGCTTACCTTTTGTCTTCTGTATCAGGCACAATTGTGGCATTTTCATCAGCTGTTAGTGAATTTGCATCTGGATCCGCCATGTTTTTAACCTGTAGTGTGACATGCTGCACAATAGTGTGGTGATTCCACTCTCAGAGTGGTGATTGATTCACCACCTTGTGCTGCTCAATTTGTTTGTCAAACTTGAAAAAGGCTGAACATTTGTGGGATGTGGGAAAAAAGGCCAAAGTTAGGGAAGTGCAAAAAATAAGGCCAAAATAATAAGAGATATGGGATTTCTTGACCCCTTATAAACCACCCCCATTATTCTGAAAGGTGCATGTTATTTGTAGCTATAGAAAAATATTGATTTGCTTTATTGACCATATTGATTAATGACTAGACAAGTTACATCTAACGTTTGTATGTAGTCTACTCAGTAGACTACTGCAGTAATTTCAGTAAACTGTTGCACATGTGGGCATTTTCATTTATCATATATTTTCTACAAAAAGTGCTTTAATATCTGGAAAATGTGAGTACAACATAAATTAATAAGACTTGTTATGTTACATAGATTTATAGGTCATAGTCAGATAATGGGTGCTCCTAGCTAGTAAGGTCAGCAATTCATTATTATGATATAGTGATGTCTACTAATGATTCCTGCACTACTAGCCATTGCCACAGGGGCAATTTATAGACTAAAATATAAGCAAAACACTGAGGAACTCCTCCACGAAGTATGAACTACTCGTACTTTGTACTTCGTGGAGGAGTTCCTCAGTGTTTAGCTTATATTTTAGACTATAAATTGCCCCCGTGGCCATGGCTATTAAGCTACCACAGATCAGTTGTCACAGATGCAAAAATGAATGACACTCATATTTGTCTATACTCTTCTATATTATTTGGGTTGTTTTTTTCATAAGCATTAAATTGTCTCAATATAGCAAACCACCCCCATTATTCTGAAAGGTGCATGTTATTTGTAGCTATAGAAAAATATTGATTTGCTTTATTGACCATATTGATTAATGACTAGCAAGTTACTTCTAACGTTTGTATGTAGTCTACT
Source organism: Streblospio benedicti (assembly GCA_019095985.1). Lineage (NCBI taxonomy): Eukaryota > Metazoa > Annelida > Polychaeta > Spionida > Spionidae > Streblospio > Streblospio benedicti. The sequence continues at coordinate 17,635 of JAGTTF010005198.1, read as the reverse complement.
CAGTAGACTACTGCAGTAATTTCAGTAAACAAATATGCAGTGTGGACAGCAAACTGACATCCTTATAATGGACAATCAGACTTGCTGAAGTATAGCTTTAGTATGCCTATTTGTAGAATTTAATGTTTCAATTTGACTTACCCACCAGTATTGTGTACATTGCTCCTACTAAGTTGAGCTCTATAGTTCACCTTCCACTTTGATGATTTATATGGTTGGAGAATTTACATATCTATTATCCGATTGCAGATGGCAATTGCAATTTGGTCCAGGAACTGGGAGATGGACACGGAGACCCGCCGAGGTCTGTTGGACATCGCACGAACAAACACGCTGGGATGTGTGACCATGAGTGGACTGGCTTATACCCTGCAAAATAGTGAGTATGCTAAGAAATGCAGTTAGTTTACTTTTCTGCAATAAAGTATAGATGTACCTGCTATGAAATAGAGAAATTTTTCTCCATGGTACTACAATAAATATAATAAAGGAGGTTTTGGCGATGAGAGGGCCTACACTGTACATGCATGTGGCTGGTGGCTTTACACATTTTGTCAACTCTGAATAGTGTTGTTTGCATTATTTTCTGTCATTTCTTCTGATGAAAGGAAAACTATTATGCTGCCAACAGATTAAAGTTTTATTTAAATACAGATAGGTATAAGTAGTGATGTGAAAGAACATTGCGTTTATTTTAAGTGCCATTGAATTATAGCTAGTGGTACTTTAGTTTTCAATTCGTAAAAATGTGACACATTCTATCAATCATTCTAGCTGATTGTACAGTGGCAACTGCCTCCTCTGTTATACGGGGATTTTTCTTGGTCTCACGATGTGGTCTCAGGATGTGGTCCTCAGTAGCTCAGTGGTTAGAGCATGCGACTTGAAAACAGGAATTGCCTGCGTCGCAAGTTCGCGGCCCGGTCATGGCAGAAACAGTGTCGCCAAAACTGATACGTCGTACGTCTGCCACTGAGTTGCTGATTTCCACACAGCACGTCGCCACCGTACAGTGTTACTACTAGACGGTGGCAACACCAAGCTGAGGTTCGGAAGCCTCGTTAAAAGGCGTGTCCCATGTAGAGGAGAGCCACACCTCTGCACGTAAAAGAACTCGCCTAGCTTGAAAACTATAGCCATTGTGATCCCCCCACCCCTGAGGCTCAGTTGGCTACCTAGCCTGCCTCTGGAGAGGTACATGTACAAACACCACGTGGCCTCCCATTCACACGTTGCCTCATAAGAGGAGGCCAGTCTCTCATCTGAGACTGGCTTACTTGTGAATTACATATCCAGATCCAGATCCAACTCTGAATGAAACTGAGAGTTAACATTTGTTTTTATGCTCCAAAAATTATATAATTATGTCTCATAAATCCATATCTACTCGCATCCATACTTGACAAAGATAGTCTTTACTTTTTAACGTGAAATTTTTTCTTTCGTAATCAATAACTGTGTTTTATTACTGAGCCTCAGAAGCTTAAAAAAGGGCCAACATAGAAAATATTTTTTTTTTTTTTGTGTGACAGCTGCGCGGCTACGGCAATTGCCTGCACCCTGGTCCAACATATTTGCCTCCTCGGTTTTGCAATCCTGGCTACGGCCCTGAATATGTGAAGGACAAAATATGGGAAGTTTGACCCAGTTATCTCAAACTCTAAAATATGGAATTTGTGGATAATGGGACAAAAATTTTGTTTCATGACATATCTTACAACTTTGAATTTTTGAATTATAGATATTGTAAATGTTTGATTTACACCCTTCATGTTAAATAAATCGAATGTGAAGGCATCAGCATAAAACAGGTTTCACTGCACTCTTCTTATGCATGTATATTTCTGACAAAAAAACTTTGTAAAAAATCCACTGCAGTTGCCTGGTGGTGGTACCAGATTGCGTGCAGTAAGGACATGGACTCGTTGAACTGGGACGCCAGCGTCATCCACTTCTCCAATGTGGAGGCCGGGCAGCTGTAGCTCACGTACACAGGCCTCGTCAGGTGAACGTCTACTCCATCATCAGACGCAAGTTCTTATTGAGGTAGATGTTTTAAAAGACGTTGTGTATTTCATTGTATCGATTGTTATCTTTTGCTTTTGTTTGCTCAAAACCCCACTGTAGTAATATTTTTTAAGAATTTCTTTTCTCGGGATGTGGAGATTCAACTGGGAAAGTATGAGGTGATGAACGGGGGGGGGGAATGGGGGGATGGGGGGGTTGGGGGTTTGGGGGGGTATAAGTGAAAAGAAGGTGAATTCCCATGGGTGAATTTCAATTTTGGTACAGTCACAGTGATTGACTTCGTTTGTAACTATGTATGTATGTATCTATGTATGTTTGTTTGTCTCCGGACAAGCTAGAGCTTTTACAGTTGACCCGATTTTGTTCAAACTTTACACAACTATGAGGTATGAGGCGACACCAAAGTGATTCGATTTTGGGCACTCTTCCAATTAAATTGTGCTTTCTAGAAGGCCATTTATGACATTTTACTGATATCCAATGCACTAAGCCAGCAAGAAAAACTCAATATTTATGGCAATTCATACCAGCAGCAAAGTCTTTAGCCTGATAAAGTCAATATATATATACATGCTGCAAATCAACAAAAAATGTAACTGTAAAATCAATACAGCACTACACAAGCTAGCGGGCGTACCGATGAACCGATTTTTTTCAAACTTTACATTTATGAGGTTTGAGCCGACACCAAAGTGATTCGATTTTGGGCAATCTTGTGTGGTTTCTAGAAGCCCATTCATGATATTCTTACTGATATTCAATGCAATTAAGGCACCAAGAAAAATCCATATTCCAACCCAAGCAGCAAATATTGATTATTGGGTTTGAAACTGATATTGATTAGTATCTGTTATTCAAACAGTACTATTGTATTGTGGTTCTTTTGCCTGGGTATATTGATTTTCATTCATTCTTATGTTTTCTCCTCAAATATATTCATTTCTTGATTATAAAGTATTTTCAGTATAAGTGTTTTTTTTTTGTTAACATTTTTTTAATCAAATTTGAGTTTTTTCTGTGTTAACAAAAATTTGTGTACCCAAAGATCTGCTGTTTTTATGAAATGTATTTGGAAATTGAACAAAAGAGGTCTTGAGCGTCCATTGAAGAGAGTTGTATTTTGTAGTTAACACTTTTGCCGTATTGAAGTTCTTATTAATGGAATCGGACCTCATAATTAACATGTGTGTATGCAGTATTTGTATTGCTATACAATAACCATGTGAAATCTGTGTATATTCAATAAATCCACTTAAATTATTATACTTAATATACTCAATTTATAGAAAATAATTTGTATATACTTATCTAGATGCCCAAATAATTAATGAATTTTACAATTTATGAATTCTGTGCTAGTATTGTCTTAAAATTAAGCATGATTTTTATTTAAGATTTCAAACATAATGCACGCTCTACGAGAGGCTTTTTTTCTTTAATTTAGGGTTTCTTCTGTATTTGTCTTGAATATGTGGTTCTTCTGTACTATTACCAGTTGCTTCGCAGAAAAAACATGATTAAAAAAATATATATAAATTAGACACTCATTGTATTATAACATTTTACATCATTCTATCAAAATAAATTATAAAATATAATAATACAAAACATTATTCATAAAAAAATACCTCTCGTAGAGTCACCCACTCATGCACAATACAAGCACTATAATATTCTTTGTGGCTGATTACATTAGTGTGTATTTTAATCAAGGTTTCCATAACATTTTAGTCAACTTTTAACAGTTGAACTTGATTAACAGTAAAGTATACATCCTTTCAGTATATATCTTAATTGCCAATAAGTCAACGTTGTTGTAGCGACGACGTGTTCTTTCAACACCTCTGATCTAGTTTATTGAACAGTGCTTAAATGTCAGTTCTTTCTCTGGGATTGCCAATCTTCTTTGTTTGTGTAATTAGGAAGAGTGTTTCAAATTATTTCTACTATTTACAGGGAAATGTGAACTGTCAGGAATAACTGAACCAGGTATTATTTCATCATTTTTTATATCATTTCTTCTGCTTTAACACTCAGAGGCGAGATAGAAACTAAACACAGTCGTTACAGTGAAATAACACAACTGCAGAGTTGATGATATTCAAGTTCAAGAAAATTTTGACTTTGATAAAGTATGTATGATTCGGTAATTGCAAAAATCTAAATCAAATATGCATGCAATCATTTTATATTGTATAGATAATAGAATTTCAAAGTAGTAGAAGTCAATGCTCAAGAACATGAATATGTTTTACAAATTTTAATGAGAAATACTATTTCTAGTTTGATGGTCTGTGGTATGAGGTTGAACGAACAAGGTTCACTCTGCACAATCGGTGTGAATCTGGAATCGTCAAGTTTGAGAAGAATCCTACTCAGCCTGGTGGCGTGACATTCACATACACAGGAACTGAGTAAGATCATGCTGCTTGTTAAAGTCAATTTTTGTACAAAAAAATTTAGTAATTTAAAAAAATTTGGTGATTTCTTTGACGAGCAGAAAAAGAACAGTAAAACTATGAAAATAAACAGGTCTTAACACTAACTTTTTTTCCACCAGGGCACATGATGGTCCAAATCCATGTGCCCTGATCTAATTTTTTATTGCCCTGATTTTTTTAAAGCTAAACCGCAGACACCAAAATGAATATAAATTAAAACAAAAAATAGTTCAAATATCAGATCAAACATAAAAACTTCATTTATACATTGCATATTTTACCGTAGAGCGCCAACATTGTGGATATGATGGTCGATTTTGACCAGAATATGCCCATCAGCACGGTGAGTCTGGCATTTGATGTGCCTTGACGTAGATTTTATGTGCCCAGGGACACCAGGGCACTAGCTAGCGTTAAGCCTTGAAACCCGAATATGTATTGTTACTGGCAAACATGATCGGCGGATTGTCTACCAGTATAAAAACATGCACATGTACAATAAAAAATGCCAGATGGAGGAAAGTGCGTTTTGTTCATTTTCAGCGCGGCTGCCGTCCATGGCGCGGCCATTAACGGCCAGGGTAACGCAGACGCCAGTTCATGGTCGGCGCCTTCGTACAGAAACCATGGACCATCGTGTGTTGTGCTTTTGTGTCATATAACCAGTTAGACCCGCTTAAGCCCCAAACTTTGAAGAGAGAAAGTCACCGTCGCCAGCGTGACTGTTGGGCATGGTGACTCCCCAAGCTGCACGCGCGCAGTTGACATACAATATTTTAGAGGGGAATGAGACAGAAATAGAACGGCCAAATGGCAGAGCCTAGTCAGCAGGTGATTAGAAGCTGGCCAAGTATGAAAACGTTCTGGAACGTGCAGGGAGTAGGCCTAAAGCGGGAATATAACGGAATAAGGTGTGCCTCGTCTACCTCACAAATACTGGTCTGGTGAACAGGAGATCGTGAATTCAAAGTCCATGGCTCGAAATTTATATTATTAATATCTTTTGTACATATGGCAAAATGAATGAATAAAATAATAAATAAATAAAAACAAAGAAAGACGCAGAATGATCCGTCGATTGTTTGCTGTGGTGGGGTGACGACGACACAGCAGTTGCCAGCCGGTATCGGCGTTCAGCGATGACCGTTCGTGATGCGTTGCTTTGGCGTCCATTGTCGTCCCAGCCCATCTGGTCTACCGAGCCAGCTCTAGCGCCAACACCGGCTGGTGGCTCTCAGCCCACACAAGGATTTCATTTTTAAATGCAAATAGGCAATGGGGCCGAGGTGGTGCAAAGTGTGGTACGGGGGTCCGTGCCCCACGCCAGCGATAGCTGTCTCCTCAACAGCGGTGCCGAGGGATTTCATCGAGAAAAGAGTTGCTGGTTCTGACCTCACCTAAGACCTCAATGTCCAAACGGACTACATGCCAGGTCTCAGCGCTTCACTCTTAGCCATGGGGTCACGGCCCTCCTTGCCTCCTCAACGTGAGGAGATGGGCCATGGGCTAGGAGCTCATAAACCAAGGAGCAAAGGTCAACATTGTGAGTCAAGCAGGGGAGACTGCGCGCTGTTATGAGCTCCTGACTCCAGCAGCCGGGACTCTGTTCCACGTGCCTCGTGGGAGTTGTGCTGATCAACCCAACGACTTTAACCACTGCCAAGAGAGGCATGACCTGGCCACGTCACCCCACTGTGGGTGCTTTTAAAAATTTCATATCATAAGATGTCTGGTAGATAATTTTCCAGTGACGAGCAAATAATACGTGAGCACAAAACATGGTTTGCTCAAATTTTTCCATAACATGGACACCCCTGAAGTGTTTATTCAAAATACTGCTACTGATCCAGCTGTTTATGGTGGTTACTAATAATTGAGACAAACAAAGAGAAACAAATTCACCCATTTTCAAATTGGAGTCATCTCAGTGTGGCACTTCAGAAACGCAACAGCTAAGGTGTGTTCAACAACCAGCTGCAAAGCCACTCCTGCCTCTATAAACCCAGCCCTATTTAATCACCCTGGTGTGATGAATGGATCATTTTACAGATACTCATTACTGTAAAAGAGTAGGTGCATTTTAACAGCATTTTACACTATGTCCTCGTGACCTTGATTCCCAGTTGACTTCAAAGTGATCTAATACGGACTACGGACATTACGTACACGTAAGCCTCTTCAGCCACAATGATTTGATAGACACCCTGCCACAGAGTAGGAGTATCGCTATGTGTTTATACAGGCAGAAACTTTCATTACCGCGATGCTGGCCTATCTTGATTTTTATATTATGTTTAGATTTGAAAATAGATTCAATGGATTTCTTTTTATTTGGAAATACTTAACTAATTTTGAGATAAATTATTTTAAACCTCTACTGTCTTATTATTTTGGACGTTTTATGCATCGTCCAAGATCCCTCGGTCACTAGGGTAAAGTGCAGCATGTGACCCCTCCAACAAACAAATGACTGACTTCCTCATCAGTTGCACTTTGGCTAGTGTAATATAAGGGTTACTACTGCTTCTGTCGTTACTGCAGGCAACTTTGGCTTCGATTGGCCAAAATCTCAAGATGATTATTTCTATTGAACATACATGTAGGGGCCCAAATTTAGTTTTTTTTTTTTTGTGTTTTTACACCTTTCATTTATTCAATGAAAGTTGTTATTTTCAATATTAAACTTATGAATTGAATAATACAATTCAAACATGCATGTCTGAGTATCCTGATTGTGTTTGTAAAAGCTCAGCTCACGGTGTTAGTCAGTGGTGGGAGCTGTCGGCTGAGTACCGGTCCCGGGGTAATCAGAGAGTTGTGTGTCGACGTGCCCGATCTCGTGGAACTGCATTTGAGACGCACCCGGCCATCAGTTCATTGGACTTGAAACCCCCAAGACAGTTTCAGGAAAGTGCATGTTTCATGCTGATAAGCTTTAAGCCACAGTGAGTATACCTTCACCCAAGTTAACTCTGAATCTTTTGGCACTTTGCCATCAAAGTGTGTGTTTTTGTTCCGTATTCAACATTTCTATTAATAATGCTCTCGTGCCATCAAAATCTTCAACTTGGTTCACTGCTTACATTCATCGAGACATTTTACATTCATGAAGCTAATTTTGGCTATTTTAAGCCGAAGTAAAGCAAGTTATGTTCCAGGTAAAGTCATTTTAATTTTTCAAAGGTTTCATTATTTCTGAATTTCCACTTTAAGCCAAAGATCTTCATGTTATGGAATATTTTTTAATCGCTTCCATATGTCAACTTTGTTTCTAGCGACGCCAAGTTTCTTTTTGAACACTTTGATCTAGTTTTCTATTTTACTTTGTATGTAACAGTATACACCATTTATTCTTATTTTTGTCAGAAATTAAACAGGATATAATATTGATTTTTTTTTTGTTATTTTTTTTTATATTTATATTATATATTATATATTTATATTTATTAATTATTCATTAGTATGGAACCAGTATACACCATTTATTCATATTTTGTCGGGATATAATATTGGCTTTTTTTGTGGAGGTATGAGGTGAGGGGCTTATTATAACCCTATTGGTCAATGCCCAAAACCTACCCAGCTTTGTTTTGTTACCCACTAATTGTAACATGTAATATTTCTATCTGTACTAAACAATTTTTTTTTTAGCTTAAATCAAAGGTATGCAGAATTTGATTCAAAAATATCTGTGCATGCTATTACAAGTCTTGATAATGGCCTGTTTGAGTTGTCTAACTTGTAGTCACTACGGTGACCATATAGTAATGCCTATTTTAACCCAAACAACAGTAGTGAGACAGTTGTGATGTCACTGCACAAATCACACCTTATCACAAATTATGCATGTGGTGACAAAACCAAGATGGCACAACCAATCAAGTGATGGTGTCAAAATTCGTTTCAAATCAAATATTTAGATGGAGCTTCTGGTGACTGTAGTGAATCAATTGAAGGAGGCCATTCAGAATCATATTTTAGAAAAGTCAATTATTTAGTGTACTTATTTTTGTACCGTCTTTTCTATATTAATTACCCCATGATGGTCATTTTTGATAGTTGAATACAAATCCACAGGAAATATGCAAAGAAAAGATAAATTTTGCAATGGTGAAAAGTTCTAGTTTAATTAGAAAAAAATTAAATTGATTTGGAAAAAAAAAAAATATTGTGATGAAAATATGCTTAAGAAAAAATGTAAATCTGGTTCTACCAACACGTCATTTGAATGATATTGCTAAAGTTACCTTTATAATCATCATGATCAGAATGTGATTTAAAAAATTACTACTATATGCAACAAGCCACATTATGTAACCAGTGAGACAAATATTTAAAATGTTAATTTTACTAGATGACTATTTTTTTCTCAGTTTTTGTTCTGTACACCATGTTAATGTATGCAAATGCTGAATGGATTTTTAGCTTGTTCAATATTTCTATCATTTCATTGAATGATTTTTAAAAAAAAAATGGTAAAAAGAATGCCTCATCTACATAATTTGAATATACTCGCTCTAGTTTTTAATCTGCAGGCCACCACACGGGAGTATAATTCATATGAATCTAATGACCTTAATTTGCATTAAACAGACGTGTGTGAATCTACATGTATGTGACTCATTCATCACACAATCAACCTGTAGAAGACCGTAGAACTCAAATACCCTACCCGACCCTTAGTGAGCCGCACCACGTAGTCACATACCTCATATCCAAGCATCCAAGCATACAGTCGTCAAGCATGCATTCAATACAATCTAGCAACTACACAAACAACCATACACTCAGCGTGTAGGAGGCTGTAGCACTCACGTAGGCGACCCGTGCCATGGCGAGGCGCACAGTGTAGTAACCCCACGCCACCTCCACGTCCTTGATGTACGTGACGCCCGGCTTCTTGCGGTACTCCTGACGCGCGTACACCTGAAAGCACGTGCTCTTTACGTCTGACCTTCTGTTTATGTTCACATAATAGTCTTAAACTTGTAGAGACTGTAGGGTAATTGTGTGTAAGTGCGTGTGTGTGTTGTGTGCGTGCGTATGTATACGCCGTGCGTGTTGTGTGTGAGTGCGTGTTTGCGTGCGTGCATGACTATGCACGAGCTGTATGTGAATGCATGTTTGAGGGGATGACCTTGAAGTGGTGCGGCAACCAGGGTATGTAGGTATGTGTGTGTGCGTGGTCACTGATGCGCGTGTGTGTGAGTAGCCCACCTGAACGTGCTGTAGGGAGAGCCGGGTGAGTGAATATGTTTGTTTGTGTGTGTGTGTGTGTGTGTGTGTGTGTGTGTGTGTGTGTGTGTGTGTGTGTGTGTGTGTGTGTGTGTGTGTGTGTGTGTGTGTGTGTGTGTGTGTGTTTGTTTGTGTGTGTGGGTGAGGGTGAGGGTGAAGAACCGTCCTGGAAGTGATGTGGGAGCCGGTTGAGTGAAAGAGTGAGTGTGTGTACGCGCGCGACCGGGTGTGCGTGTGCATGAGATGACTATGAGCAGTGAGAGGGTGCGGGTGAGCGGGTGACCCACCTGGAAGTGCTGCAGGGCGAATTTCACTTTTCGCACCGGAAGTGTCCTGCTTGTAGGTTGGGTTACCATTTACTTCACTTTTCTCGCCCCAAATCCTTCAAAATGATTCCAGTGGCATTGGAATCATTTTGAAGGATTTGGGACGAGAAAAGTGGTCTTATTATAGAGGTGGTCTTATTATAGAGGTGGTACTGATTTGCTATTCTTATCATTGGTTTGCACTGAGCGGTATGTGAGACAGAATGTGAGCATTGTTGGCCGTGTATACCTAGCAAATAAGGTTATGATTTATATTATCCATTAAAAAAATCGAAGAAACAATAACTTTAAAAGAATAAGATTGAAACGTATAGAAACAATAACCTAAGAAAATAATGATAAACTATGAAATACCTAAAAACTTCAACAAAATAGTTGTCAATACTGCAAGAAAAACTTCTCGGCTGCAGCCCGGGCAAGCTGCGCGCGACGTACGCCAGTTTCGGTGACGTCACGTTCACGGCGTCCGCTGCCGGCGCCTACGTCATCACGTGTCACGTGGAGGACGGCGGCGGCTGAGGATGACGTCACAGTGCACGTCATCGCGCGTAAGGAGTAGACTTTTTCATGTGGGAGTCACAACGTCCTCTTTCAGGGGGACGGACTAGTGACCACTCCAGAACCAAATGTCACCTCCCCAAGGACCACTGACTTCGAAGTTTGGGGGTAATGATTGGCCAAAATAGTACAGAGCAGGTGTGTTTGTTATATGGACTATTAGCCTTTGTCGAGTGTGCACAATCCTGAGACTATATCACGTTGTCAATCTATCAGGATGCATTGTGTCCGAGCAACTTTTGTGACTCCCCCAACTTCCTACTCCATCGACAACCCTTCCAGAGCCTGATCCAATCCGAGCCAGAGCTGGAGGCGGGCGAGCAACGCTACCACCCCGCACATGGGGATGGATCGGAACCTACTGCATGGACGGCAGATCCTCATCTTGTCCAGGTACGATATGGAGCCTCATGCTGTGGCATCAATGGTTCATTGGGTTCTTGGAGATAGTGAGATAGGGAGTTCTATCTTTCAAGGGGCGCCACGGAACACAATTTGCGGAACACTATTATCAGATCAGGAATTCTCCCGGGGGCAAAACATCCCATAGCCAACTATCATTGACCGAGGGACCCGTAAGAATCCTCAGATCTAACTTTCCATCACCCGTCAGATCACACTACCCAGCTACCTTCGACATTCCCGGGCGAAAGCCTTGTGATCACTTTGTTTGTATGTCAGTATGTATGTATATATGTCTCTGGACAAGCTAGAGGGTATACCGATGAACCAATCTTTTTCACACTTTATACAACTATGTGGCACAATGCGACACCGGAGTGATTCGATTTTGAGCACTTTGCCAATTAAAGTGTGCTTTCCACAAGGCCATTTATGGTCCATTTTGGACGTTTTCTGCAGTATCTTTAAAACTGCTTGGATGAACACATTCAATGTACAATGTTTACACGTCTAGAGGCCATCATATGTATTCAATTTTAGCACTTTGCTAATTTAAGTGTGATTTCCTGGAGGCCATTTTAGGTCAATTTTTGTCATTTTCTTCAATAGATTCAATACAGCTTGAACCATGAGTTCCAAATTTGATACACTTTGATACAACTTTTGCTAACTAAATGAAAAGTGCTCAGAGAGCACAGCATTGTGTAGCAGTTTATAGACATTTTAAGTTTTTTTCCTTCTTTCTTCAATACTTTCAATACAGTTTGAACCATGACCCCCCTAGTTTCATTCTATGTTCACATACATAGTGACAATCAAATATATTCATCTTTGGCACTTTGCCAATTAAAGTGTGCATTTTTTGTTCGACCTTTTTATTAATGGTATCAATACCTTTGAAGACAAAATCTTCAAACTTGGTTCACTGTTTACATTCATCGAAACATTTTTCATGAGTTTTCAATTTTGGCTATTTGCCAAGTAAAGTATACATGTATGTTCCAGGTAGTCATTTCAATTTTTTTAAAGGTTTCATTATTTCTGAATTTCCACTTAAACTACAACCTTCATACTTATGGAATATGTCAATGCTGTTCTAGCGACGCTGTGTGCTTTGAACACTTTTGATCTAGTTTTCTATTTTTACTTTGTATGTAACAGTATACACCATTTATTGTTAATTTTGTCAGAAATTAAAACAGGATATGATATTGAATTTTATTTGTTATTATTTCTTTTTTATATTTATATTATATATTATATATTATATTTACTATTTATTGATTGTATGTAACAGTATACACGATTTATTCATATTTTTGTCAGGATATAATATTGAATCCTATTGTTGTAAAAGGTGAGGACTTATTATAACCCTAGTGGTCAATGCCCAAATCTACCTTTGTTTTGTTACCCACTAATTGTAACATGTAATATTTCTATCTGTACTAAACAAACAAAAAATCTTTACTTAAATCAAAGGTATGCAAATCTGATTCAAATATCTGCATGTTATTACAAGTCTTGATAATGGCCTCCTTTGAGTTGTCTAACTGAAGTCACTACATTGACCATATATATAGTAATGCCTATTTACAACCCAACAGCAGTAGTGAGACAGTTGTGATGTCACTTTCACCAAATCAGACTTATCACAAATTATGCATGTGGTGACAAAAAACAAGATGGCCCATCCAATCAAGTGATAGGTGTCAAAATTTGTTTCAAAATCAAATATTTAGGAGGAGACTTCTGGTGACTGTAGGGAATCAATTGAAGGAGGCCATCGTAATCATATTTTAGAAAATAATTATTTAGTGTACTTATTTTTGTACAGTCTTTCTATATATTAACACCCTATGATGCAGTCATTTTTGATAGTTGAATACAAATCCACGGGAAATATGCAAGAAGATAAAATTTTGCAATGATGAAAAGGTCTAGTTTGATTAGAAAAAAGTGAAATTTATTTGGGAAAAAAAATAAAATTATTGGTGTGATGAAAATATGCTTAAGAAAAATGTAAATCTGGTCCTTATCAACATTGTCATTTGAATAATTATTGCTAAAGTTACCTTTTATAATCATCATGATCAGAAATGTGATTTGAACACATTATATGCAACAAGCTACATTATGTAAACAGTAAGGCGGTATTTCTAAAATGTTTAATTTTACTAGATACCATTTTTTCAGTTTGTTTTGTCTTAGATACCCTTAAATGTATGCAAATGTTGAAATGATTTTAGTTGATGTTCTAATATTTCTATCATTTCATTTCATGTATAATTGTCTTTTCCTACCACATTCGATTTCTAATATATAATACGTAAAATTTATTCTATTGCACAAAAAGCTTTTCATCTCTTTAGAGACATTTTCAATTTCTTTTTTTTTAAATGGTAAAAAAGAAATTGAAAAGGTCTCTAAAGAGACGAAAAGCTTTTTGTGCAATAGAATAAATTTTACGTGTTATATATTAGAAATCTAATGTGGTAGAAAAAGACAATTATACATGAAATGAAATGAGACCTACTGACACATACATAGTACATAGACTAACTTTTATACATAATATTTCTATACTTCCTTTAGATCCTCCAGTAGTAGATGTACATGTTTGTTCTCTACCGGGACCCATATGTCCAAAGTACTGTTATTATGGGTATCAAAAGGACAAATATGGATGCAAAACTTGTGATTGCAAAGGTAGAATTAAGTGTTATTTCTTGTTGTTGCTTATGTACATTTCATCATCTACATTGTATATTGCTTGCTTTCTCAAAGTCTTTCATTTTCAAATTTTTTCCTCAACATTCACATCAAAGCGTGTAGTTTGAGATTACGTTTAAAGCATCATTAATTTTAACATATTATTATACATTACAAGCCCATGGGCATGTAAATGAAAATAAGAATGATTTTCCTTTTCAAAATGATAAATATTACGTGCTCGCTCGTGGAAAAATTGTTGATACAAAAATTATCCATGTTCATATTTGATGAACGGTTACTTATACATAAGGTCTTATGTGAATGTTTGGGATGTATGTTTATATTATTTATATTTGAAAGTTTAAATATTTCAGTGACAGTTATGTATTAAAATCAATGAATAACTGTTTATGATGTGGTGGGTTCCAAGATGTTTCAACACAACAAGTAGTTAGTTAAATTCAACTGTTTTTGTTATTGCAATCAGTAAACTGTCATAGGGAATTTGAGTACATAATTTGAAAACTTGTCTGTTTAATTTCAATTTTAGTAGCTAGAGTAATATTAGCTTCACATGATGAGATTCAAGATTTCATAATTTGATAGCTAATAACACATATAATAATAAGTATTCAATTTGCAATTTCTGATGTTGGCTACTCAACTCTATTTATGAATTGTGTTTTGAGTAATATGAAAGAAATGTGTGTTTGTTGCTTCTCAAATTGCTGTCTATAGTGTGCAACATTCTGATAAGTGATATTTTTATCATTTACATTTTGTATGTAAAATATCCTTTTTTATAAGATCTATTGCCATAGAATATAATATTGAATATGTCTATTGAGTGCACTATCATGCAGAGAATCATTATTACCAATTTAAAACTTAAAAGATCTTTAGGTTAATGAGTGATATCAGTTACAAAGTCAACTTTGTTCATCTGATTTAGTTGAAAATGAAATTCTAGCCACTTTAATTGGAAATAAATCGATTGTTAAGGCTATACCAAGGGATTTTTTGACAATAGCCTGTTGTGAAAACATTCACAGCAGTAGATCTACATTCATATTTAGTATTGAAGAGTATATATTTGAATAAATGAATTTTTTAAAAAGTAGGTTACATGAGAGGATCCTCTCGGTTTCTGAAAGAGGATCCTCTCTTGACTCAGTTGAATTGCAGTCCTACTCTAAATCTAAGTGTACCTAGACCAAATAAAGTAAATGTGACTTGTGATGTTTCAGTCCAAACCATTGGGCATCAAAATTATCAACCAAACACCGGAGAGGTTTAAGACCTATGTAAACGTTTATATAGACTAACCATAATGAATCATTGATTTTGAGAATATATGTACTTTAATAAGCTGTAAAATTGACTGAATTTGGTAAGCAACGTACGGTCTCATTGTATTATTATTATTTTTCTAGTCCTATTCTGCCATTTTGTATCAAACTTAAACAAAAATGTTTTCATTATTTTATTTCTTAAAACTATTTTCGAGATCTTGAGTCTCCTTTTCTATGAAATGAAAATATATTACATATCAATAAGTATATTGTCGAAATCTAAATACACACAAGTATATTACATTATTTACTTTTTGTTTGATATCTAATAATCTAACTAATCTTTGCTATTTTAACTAACACTTCATGCCAAATTTCAAATACTTATACGAATTATGATATCTGTACAATTAGGTTTAAGAAAAACATAAGTAGAGCTCTTTTAAAATTTCAACACAATATACTATAATTGACTTAATATACTTATGGATAAGTAATTTATTTTCAATGAATAATAAGATTGGACTTATATAAGCAGAAGTCATTTTTAAATGAAATATAGCTGGATATCAAAAGCGGATTTAGCGTATCCTATTTCCATAACTATAATATTTTATCATTGTGTTTTTCCAGATCTAGTATAACACCCTTGGCATAATGCCTCAACCTCAGATTACAGCTGCTAATGGTGGTGTTTCTACAAACATTTCTTCGGAATAGTTTCTAAACAATACTATATATATTTCATATTTTCATTCATAAATATTTATTACAAATGTTGATACTTTGTATGCTCTTAGCCAAAAGTTTAAAAGCAAGGAGTCTCTTCATAGCAAGAACACTTTTTAAATGAGAATAAGATATTTTCTTGTAGTATACTTTGGATACCTTAATGCCAATAGTCTAGTATTTAACATTTTTGGGCTATAAAGAAGCTAGTCTTAACTATTGTAACTACATCAATAGTGCTCAGAGAGCACAGCGTTGCTAGAACAATGATGGCTCATGGGCAATAAAGATGTTTACTTTGCAATCAAAGCATTAAAGCAGAAGAAATTCTTACTTGATGTGTGATTCATCCTACATCTATGTTCTTGGCATTGGATTGCCCATCATTTCTAAACAAAAATCTGTGATTCAAGTATATTTTTGTAAGATTTTGTAAATAATTTTTTTTTGCATTGCTTTTTTATTACGAAAACAAACAGCGGTTAATTTCTAAGTTCAAAGATTTTGTTGATAATAAATGTTTTACATTTTCGTTTTCTATATTAAGAATGTAACTTTCATAAGTGTTAGTTTGTAATTTTGTATGTTGGAAGATTTTGTTAATAATAAACGTTTTACATATCGGCCTTCAATTTTTTTCTTTTTAATTTGCTTCCCTTTCAAGTTAAATAGTGATATTTTGCTGTCCATATAATTCCTGAATTGCCACTACAAAATACATATATGCAACATTAAAACTTCAAAATATAAACAAACCTATGAAGTTTGTATTGATGTTGAGTCATATAGCTATATAACAACGGTTTTATTAACCAAGAGGATCCTCTTTACCATTTTGACATGTTTTTCACTAAACAGAGATGATCCTTTGTTAGAGATGGCTTATCAAAAAGGCAAATTCTCTAAAACCTTCAATAATAGATAAAATGTATGCATTCACAACAGATCTTGGGTGTGTATGGTTGTATATTTTTGGCAAAATACAACCTGAGGCTGTGTGCATCTGTACCAATTAGGTCCATTTAGGCCAACTTTACATGAAGCAGTGTCATGTGTGGTTTTGTTGGGAGGACACCTGCTCGTTGTGGGTCCGCGGCATTCCAAGCTAAATAGGTGAAATACACCTCCAGTTCCTTTTGCCATTTTTCGAAACTGCTGTACAATGATCCGTCAAAACGTGGGAGTACTACGTTAGGGCCTCGGCGGGATTGTTGACATAGGGGGGATTAGTGTCTTGTTTAGATACTAATTTATTCATTGCTGATAGCAGATTTGGGATAGTGGCCTCTTCCACGTTTTGTGTGGGAGCATATTCTCTTAATTTAGTAGAAGCTGCACTTACCTCTGCTTCCAGTCTATTTATGGTAGCCTTGTTGACGCTTGTTGTTGTATTCAGTTTTTGTATAGCTGCGTGGGCTGTATCCTTCTCATCTTTCAGAGATTGTATGGTGGGCATGAGATCATTAAATGACGCGGTGAGATCGCGCAATTGATTGGCTAGGTCGTCATTTTGTCTTTGTAGTGTTGAAAGCTCCATGCTCTGTTTGGCTGGGGACTGATTTTTAAATGTGACGGTATTGTCGGGCGAGGAGATTGAAAAGGGATTTATTGGAGTGAAGGGCGATGGTGTTGGTTGTTGGGAAATGACGAATCGGCGGGGTGGGGAATGGAATCCGTTGTCTAGAAAGGATGCTGAGTTGATGGTGGTCTTGTTTGGTGAATCAACTGAGGTACGGGGATTGGAAATTAGAGTTGATTCTTTTTTGTTCATTCTATAGACATCTCTACCAGTATGTCATGTGTGGTTTTGACGTAAGAGTAGGACTCTATTTTGATCCGTTTATTGACTGCCCTCTACATGTTTGCAAGCGTTTATATACCAGAGCTCGTCGTGGTCTCTAGACTGTTC